>JAJLRP010000016.1:0-223111 GCA_030567085.1 Hermanozyma ubatubensis | reverse complement strand
GCCCTCGTCGGCGCCGGCCCCGGCGCCGTCGGCTTGCTCACGCTCCAGGCGCTCCACGAAATCCACGCCGCCGACCTCGTGCTCGCCGACAAGCTCGTGCCGCAGCAGGTGCTCGACTTGATCCCCAAAAAATCCACCCGCGTGTTCATCGCGCGCAAATTCCCCGGCAACGCCGAGGCCGCGCAGCAGGAGCTTCTCGACATCGGCCTCGACGGCCTCCGCCGCGGCCTCAAGGTGGTGCGGCTCAAGCAGGGCGACCCCTACATCTTCGGCCGCGGCGGCGAGGAGCACGCGTTCTTCTCGCGCCACGGCTACGTGCCCACGGTGGTTCCCGGCGTCACCTCGGCGCTCGCGGCGCCGGTGGCGGCCGACATTCCTGCCACCCACCGCGACGTGGCCGACCAGGTGCTCATCTGCACCGGCACCGGCCGCCGCGGCGTGGTGCCCAACCTTCCGGAGTTCGTGCTGCTGCGCACCACCGTGTTCCTCATGGCGCTCCACCGCATCGTGGAGCTCATTCCGCAGCTCGTGGGCTCCAAGAACTGGGACCCCGCGCTTCCGGTGGCCATCGTGGAGCGCGCCTCGTGCCCCGACCAGCGCGTGATTCGCACGACGCTCTCGCAGGCCGCGCCCGCCATCGAGGCGCTTGGCTCGCGCCCGCCGGGTCTCTTGATTGCGGGACACGCCTGTGGCGTCTTGGCCTCCACGCCGCCGTCGGGCTGGCTGGTGGAGGAGGGCTACCGTGCGGGCGGCGCTCGTGCCACGGGCCGCGCAAACTGCCGCGCCGAATCGTGCGATGGAGAGAGCCAGACTGCCATTTAGGCACGGCGTGCCGCTGACATCGCCAGCGAGAGCGCGCGAGAGCGCCCGCGGCGGCTCCACAGCATACACCCTGTTCATAGCAAGGCACATCGAAGCAGCTGTAGCGCCGCCGGCGCGGCGGTGTGGCTGGGCAGTGTCGCAATGGCTGGTTTCAGCCTGCGGCGGCATCCAAGGTCGCCCGCTCTTTTGTGTACTCTCTCCCGCTTTTCGGCTCCGCCACAAGGTGTCCGCATTTGGCAGTTTGCACAAGATCGCCTGCTTCTCCGCTCTCTCCTCGCCGTCGCCTTCTCTACTCTCTCCCGCTTTTCAGCTCACGCACGCTCCGGTGACTCCCAGAGCCGCACCCACGTCATCGCCTACGGAGCCGGCCCGTATGAAAATCGAAGGCCTGCCGCATTTGAGCCATTTTCTGTACATTGTCCCGCCCCCTCCCGATCCCAGGGCGGGCTCCTCTCATCGGACCCGCACTGCCGAATGCGGCCGTCTGCATCGCCGATTCCATGCAGAGAACCCGTTAGCTGCAATGCAACGCGCTCGCACTTGAACGTTGAGATTTCCATCATTGAATGCATTCAGCGAAGCTACTTACTCCCTCTAGGCGATTCTGCTTGTATCCAACGCACTGGCCCCCGTGCATCTCGCATCACGTGAACCTCTACGCCTTGTTTTAATAAGCCCCCCTCCCCCCCTTGTCCGTTTTTTGCTCGCAAGCCTCTACACTACCATGTGAAGTGCCCTGCTTCACTTCAGCGTTTGTGTAGACAGTTCAATTCACGGCCCCCCAGTGGCCCTCTCATTTTCTCTACCTTCACAGCCCAAGATCGCCTCGTGGGCATCCGTCCTGCACGTTTTCAGGGGCCGCCCAGTTGACTGTAGATAAGGGACGGTGGCCCCGAGAAGCCGGAACTTTGCAGACAAAAATACACGCACCCTCGAGACATCCAAACACAAACACGTAACCTCGATGAAACCACCGAAAACACTCGAAAGCGCCGCCCAGCACGAGATATTGCCCCATGCGCCCGCTCATGTCCTGCGTTCAGCGACATGCGTATTGTGCAGTAGTTAGGACGTCAATATTTGACAAGCATAGCCCGTGGCTGCAGGAGTAGATATTCTAACCCCACCCTGGCTCGGCCCGAATATCCAGAGCGATGCGCACGTTTTCCACACTCTAGCCATCCACGCCTCTTTCCCTACTCTTTCCGCAAGTCCTTTTCTATACGTTCACCTCCGCGAAGGTTTCCACAAATCACACCCACCTGCCCCCGCTTTGCTCACTGCTGAATGAAGAGACAATTCAAAAGGCTCGGGGCATCGCTCTTGTTGGTGGGGGGCATGGTGTTTGCTCTACATCAGTACATGGTCCTCAGCATCAAGATGGCCGAATCCAGGGATCTCTCGCACGACGGACTCGTCAAGGCTGATTTAGTCCAGCGCAAACGTTTCCACTACCCCAACTACAAGTACCTGTTTGAGAGGGATTTTACACGGCATATTGGCAGAACGTGGAATAACTTCGCCAAGTTGGACAAGCCCGAGAAGTGCCGGGCGTTCTTCCTGTTCATGGACTCCTCCCACCCAGACTGGACGTTTGATCTCCTAGACTCGGCGGTGTTCGACAAGCACGCCGTCAACAAGCCGGCGTATTTTCGGGATGCCTGTGCCCGCATCCGGAAACAGAAAATGAGAGACAACGTCGAAGATCCTGACGAGTTCAGCGACGAAGAGTTGCGGGAAATCGACACCCAGTTCAACTCGCGCGCCGACCTTTCACTCGAAACCGAGCAGAAAATGGCCGACACCATGACCGTGGCGCGGCTCTTTGGCCACTGCTTTTACGGCGAAAACCCCGTGCACGATGACGCCATGCTCCACCGCTACAACCAGAAACTCATGCCGTATTTCACCCGCATGATGCCGTCGCGCGAGTTAGGAACCAAGTTCCAGAAAGAACGCGAGGTTCCAGACGTGGTGGCTGAGTTTCACCATAACATGAACGGCCAAGGCATCGTGATCTCGGCCACTACTCGCTTCACCCGTGACATCGTGCGGCTCATCCGCCTCTTGCGTGCCATGGGCAACACTCTCCCCATCGAAGTCATGCATCGCCGCGACTTGCTGGTACGGTCCAAGCAGGCCATCAGTTTGGCGGCCACTGTGCCCAAAGAACAGTTGATGGCGCTGCCGCATAGCGACGAGCGCCTCTTGAAGCGGTTGCTTCCGGATTTTGACGTTTCTACCCACGAGTTCCCGGTGCAGAATCTCACGCTCGTGAACATGGCCTCCACGTTGGACCTGCAGCGTAGTGGGCTCTTTGTATCCTACAACAACAAGCTTTTGGCGCTTTTCTGCCTGTCGTTTGCACAGGCGCTTCTTCTCGACGCCGACCTGGTGATTCTCCAGAGGCCACAGTACTTTTTTGACATGCCCGAGTTCACCAGCACCGGCGCCTACTTCTTTCGTGACCGCACTCTCACCGACCAAAACGACTGGGTGGAGACAAACTTCTTCTCCAAACTTATGCCGCACCAGCATCTGACGCTTGACATGGCAATGGGCATCAAGCCGGTCTCCAACCACACAATGAAAAATACATACATGCTGGGCTGGCGGCACGGTCAGGAGGCCGGTGTGGTGCTTTTCGATAAGAAACGCCACTTTGGCTCGCTCGTCCCGCTCTTGTCGCTTGCCTTGTGGAACGAGCCGGTGCGGTCGCTGATCTGGGGCGACAAGGAAATGTACTGGCTTGCCATGAGCATTGCCGGCGACGAAAACTACACATTCAACGAGTTTGCGGCCGCCTCAGTGGGTGCAACCACCGAATCTCTCTCATACAAACTCTACAACAACACGCAGGCGCGAGAGGTATGTCTGCTGCATCCGGGCCACGTTGCAGCCGACGGGACGCTCTTGTGGATTAACTCGGGCTTCTCCTACTGCAAGATGAACAGTCAGGGCCGAGACTCTCACATTTTCCCTTACTCGCTCATGGACTTCGCCAAAGAACTTCCTGACCTCTACGGAAGCCCGCTCAAGATCCGCAGCGCCATTGTGCCTCCGGATTTGCCTGCGTTGCGTCCTTTCGGGCTGCCAGTGTCGCTTGATGAGGAATTCGAGTTTCTTTTGCACTTGAAAAAGCGGAAAAAAGACGTCGACCAGTTCGACCGGCTGGCAAACGTCCACCAAATCTCCGAATACGGGCCCCAGCGTGGCTGGGTCAAGACATCCTGCTGTTCATTCTACCATTACTGTGCCTACGATAGGATTACGAGCTACTTGGGAGAAGGCGAGGTGGACGGCCGCTACTTTGAGTTTCCTGCCCAAGAAGTTCTGAAATTCGACTTTTTAGGTGCCATTTGGCTCTCAGGACAACGAGCAGCCATACCCAAGCAGCCCAAAACGGACAGCAAGGCGTCTGCGGTACCGCAGCGTAAACCAACGACGCCGGATGGCCCCATTGCAGGCAAAGTTGAACCATCTGTACATAACGTGGATAACAGCAAGGGTTCTGAAACCCCCGCAGAGCTGCCCAGCAAAACCGACAACCAGGAAAAGGCCGGTGTTGATCAAAGCAAAACTAAAAAGACTGAATCTGGTTTGCCAATTCACCAGCCCGAGCAGCCAGGTGCTAAAGGCTCCGTGGAAGAGCCTGAACTGGCAAACACAAAAAGTTCGCCTGAAGGGCCTGAAAAACCACCTGTTGCGGCAACGAAAGGTGCTGCCTCTGAACCGGGCGCTGTCCAGAAAGAAGTCGCCAAGTCTGATGACCCGAAGATTTCCACGCCGGACCAAGAGCCTGACAATCTAAGAATTCTCAATCACCAGGGCGAGATTATTAAGATGGAAGGCAAGCCCTTGCCTGTGCAGAGCTCCGACCGCTCTATTGACCCATTATCGACACAAAAGTTTGAACTTGCATTTAAGAAAGCCCTAGACACGTTGCTCAATGCATAGTCGGCTTTGCCCATGGCATGCATTCGCATGAAATCAATGCATCTAATGATGAAACGTAGGAACATGTAAATTTTCGAAACAGTCGACTCCTACCCGGTAAAGCTAGGACCACCAACAAGTTTTGTTTATCCCGCTACAGGAAAGTTAATGTTCGTCATTCATTCTATTCATGTATCGTCACACACTCAATGTATTGAGCATGCTCAAGTTTATTTCATCATCCACATTTTGAAGTGCATTCTTTAACTCCTTCAAAACAACGGATGTGTCGTGTTCGTTCTCGATTTTCACCTCCAAGAAGTAAAACTCAATCAAGGGCAGGACCTCACCTCCGCTCACAAGCTTGTTTGCAATTATGTTGAGCAAACGCAGGCATTTGATAGCCGACAAAAATTGAATAATTATGATCAAGCTCTCAACTTTCAACGTGCGAAGACGGTAGTACTTGCAGAACTTGACCGTCTTCTCAAACCTGGCTAAAAGCTGGGCTGCAATTTCAGAGCCGCCGACTTGTGCTGCCTTCGTCAAGCACCGCATCATGGTATTGAAAACTTCACTTTTACTGTGGAAAAGTGCTTTGGAAGAATCGTAAGTGCTTTTCATAGCTCTGGGGTCCTTCTCATTGAGTAAGGAGAGAGCGATGCTCTCCAAAGATTTGGAACTATTCAAAGCTTTCGAAGGCTTGCCCTCTAAGAGCTCACAAAATAAAAGCAAGCGTTCAACTTCATTGGAGCGCAGGCGAAGTGCCTCGAATTGCCCAAGCACCACAGATTGCAATCCTTGCGAGATGTAGAAGTTGATCAAAGTGCAAACAAGCTTCTCGGAATTCATCAACCGCAAATTGCCTTCTTTTCCACTGAAATGATGCTTGAGTAACAAGTTCACATCTTGGCTCTTCTTGGCGTTAATTTTTGCAAACACATATGAGCAAAAGAGGTCCTTCTCCAACTCCAGGCTGAGATCAAGATCAAAGATTTGTTGTTCTTCCAAAAGATCAAGAACCAATCCAGGATTTCCAGTCGCAATCAACTTAGTGAGATACTGGTTAATCCAGCTAAGATCGGAATTGATTTGCATGATCTCTGGCGCCTTCCCGTTGAAAAGATCGAGGAAATACTTATTTTCCGACTTCACAAGGAAATCAGTGAAAGGCAAGACCACTTTTGCCAACATATGCAAGTCACGCGAAGCGAGTGTTTTGAAAATCTCGATGTTGATCTTCTCTTCCCCAAATGTGATAAAAGAACTCAAAACCTCTGCTTTAGTTCCGTCATCAAATGCGCTCGCCATCAAACGTACAACTAGGTCACTGATTCGAACGTGCTTGTTTCTTTCAAGTACTCCGAAAACGAAATTGCCGTTAGCCATGGCCCTCCAAGTTGCCTCATTAAAATTGTAACCCAAATTAAAATACTCAGCGAAACGGTCGCTCCCAGCATCCACATTTATGGTCATAAGGAAGGATAAATCAACTTCCAAGTGCCCATTCGATAGCTTCTTGGGCGTCGTCTCAAACGACGTATCCAAGTTCAACAGTCTGCATGCGGCCACGATTTCATCGGTCACTTGAACTGACTGAGTCCAATTCTTGGTGAAATGAGTTGAGATTTGCAGCTTAAAGTGCTCAAGCTCTGAGGAAATCTGGATGTAGTGATTGTCGGGGTCCTCGAATTCGTTGATCAAGCGTGCCTCCATTTGCATAAAAAGTTGTGCCTCCTCGGAAGTAAAATTGTTCATGCTCATAAGACAGTACATTACGGACATAAGCCCAGTAATGTTATGCGACTCCAAATCGAAGCTGTTAAATGAGCGCCAGATAGCCAGAGAGCGGAGGAGGTTTTGTTTGCTGAATGCATCTCCGGTTAATAAATAGGGTACGTTCGCACTCACGAATTGAGTGAGTCCGTCAGCATCTCCATGGAATGCCGCCTGCTGCTCAAAAAGGGCCCAGGCAAGTGAACCATAGTATGTGTTTCCGTGAGTCTGAGTACCTTGAGCAAGGTACAGAAAGATTTTTTGTAGCACGTTCCGGTCTTTCAATTGAAAGTCGCTGAGTAAGATCTCCTTCAAAAGTCGGGCAACATGAGGATGGTCGCAGAGGTCCAAGCTTAAGGAAAGTAAACTGTCTCTGCAATGCCGAGAAACTGCCAACGAATTGTAATCCTTACGCACAACTGCGTAGTCATAAAGGCTCCATAGTTGATTGTAGACTTCAACCTGTTCTAATGTGGCAGAAGCCTCTTTCTCTGCATCAGATTTCTGAATTTCCACAACCAAATATCTATCCACCAAGGCATTAATCATCGTGTTGTAGAAAGAGATAGAAAGATCCGGAATGTAAGGCACCAGTCTGAATTTCAAAAGCAAATCATATGCTCTTTCCAAGCCAACCTCACACATCACTGCTTCCAAGTATCGCGAAATTAGATCCGAAATTTGGGTGGCTTCTTTAGTTCCAAAAATCTCGGCCGTTACTTTGAATTTGTATTCGACGAGTATTTGGTCCATTAAGTTGGTGGCCATGCCCAAGTTTCCGTTACGCACCATGAATTCCACGAGGGCGCCATAAACAGAGAACTCCGCCTCTTGCAAAGAAATATGAACATCGGACAGACGCTTGAATTTGTCGTAAACCGACACCGCTAAATCGTATCTTTCCTTCTTCGACATCTCTATCCCACTGGAGGACACATGGGTAATCAAGCCAATATATCCCGTGAAATAACTTGGATTGTTACTCCTCTGGAGCGGCAAACTGAGGATGCTTTGCAAATATGCATCTGTGATCAAGTGGGGGTGATTGTTCAAAAACGCGAGGAGGTTTGGTAAAACTTGGTGCAAATCCATCGCCAAAGGACTAATTGAGGAGAAGAGTTGGCATCCAACCAATCCGAACTCCTCCGCCTTGGTTTTTGCCTCTCCACATCGGGCCCCTAAGGCATCAGCCTGTGCAACAGCACAGAAAATCTCGGAGAGGACAATCGTGTATGTCTCCTCGGTGGGTTTGGCGTCAACGTTAGCCTTGCAAGCGGTCAACATGTCTTCGTAGACAGTCAAGAGGACAGTTAGTCTAGACTCAAGAGCAGCGAGTCCTGGCTCGCTATCTAACCGGCGCATGACAATCGACCGCAATACAACATTGTAGTCCGCTGTGGTAGGTAAGGAAATGTTGTTCCTCTTCAACGCCTGGTACATAGGGTAAATGACATCGAGCTCTGCGGGCGAACTATGAGAGAAGTAAGTTTGACGTATGTTTTCAAGCAGCCGTTGAAGAAAATCCTCTTCGAATTTGTCCTCAGGTTCGCTTTCGGGGTTAAGTGTCTTGCCAGTTTCAGCAGAAGATTGTCCTAGCTCTTCTATTTTCATGAATTTCTCTGTTTCCTGGTTTGCCTGACGAGCAGAGACGGAGAACTGGCGAGCCTGTATCAAGTTTTTGAGCAGTGAACGGGATTTCACTAATGATAACGTCAGTAAGAGCTCCTTCAGCGCCAGCTCAATCTTGGAGATGTTGCTCATGACTTCCTGCTTTGCTTTCGTGATCAGAAATTCTGGCACCATCAATAACATGTTGTCAGAGGGCCCTATCATCACGATCAACGGAGCATGGCTCGTAGCCATAGCCAGGCGCTCTTCTCTTCTGAACTCATGATTGAATAATGTAAAATAAATACCATAGTGACCTCTGGAAAGACCGAAAATGGGGTGGCTTGACGGACGAGGCTCGTACTTCAGGCGAACCCTAGTCCTATAAATTAGCCTGACCGACAAGCCATTGTTATGTAGGTAGGGAATCGAGCTCTGGAAAAAGCTTAGCTTTTCCCGAGGTGGTTTCCTTAGGAGCGCCATTTTATTGTGGGTCCTGGAATGTAGTTGTGGGGTGTAGTGAAATTATGACTGGGTGGAGATTGTTGCCTTCAAATTTTGTGCGGTGCGGCGTGCGGAAGAAATCGGAAGGACCAGCGGAGGCTTGCCCGAGAGGTGAAAACAGAGTGATCTGGTACAAAAATGGACGAATTGCAAGTTGAGATTTTTGTTTCCACACTCCGTATATTCCGGAGTATGATTTTTGGATTATCCATGAAAGGTTAGGCCATGTCTGAGATGGATTGTTGTATGCAGGATCGGCTGATTCTGCGGAGCGCCTTGTCTGAGCCAATAGCAGGCTTGGTACAATAAAGCGAATTGGAAAAATAAGGCAGGGAAACGTATTTCGGACCAAATGTCCCATCGCATTATCGGGATTTGAAATTGCCAGTGTATAATCTAGTGATCGACCATCAGAAGCTCAAGCACACGGCGAAGCACCTCGTCCTCGGCACTTTCTCTCTCTATATGTGCCAGCTCCGAAATTCTTAGTATTTCTTCGAGCTCATCCTCTGGTGTTGTGGTGGTTTCACTGTAACTGGCGCTGAGCGCCATTGCCATTCTAAGTTCATCCTGCTCGGTCTCAAAGCCCGTCCCGTTGTACTTATCTGCCATGGTTTCTCTCTCTTGTAGCATGTGCTGGTGGAGGTCGTAGTCATCCATTTGCAGGCGGATATGCTGGGAGATCTCTCTTCTTGAGGATGTATCTGTTGCTTGCGGGCCCTTTGGCCTTCGTGGCAGTACTAGGTTATCTCCGAAGTGGAAGTATTGCACCACATCTCCACTAACCACTACTCCTGCGGCACCTTCCGGAGCAAATCTCATTTCCAGAATCGGCGCCATCCCTTGCCGCGTCAACTTGCGTGACACCTTTATGCCTTCCCGAAGGTAGGTTCCCGAGTGAGCGTCATATATGTGCACCCAGTCTGCCAATGCACCAATGGCAACCACCGAGCTATTAATAGCGACTTTGGTGTAAGGTTCAATTCCAACAGGAGATCTCAAGTCCTTGAAAGGGTGAATTCTCGTATTAAATTGTATTTGGCCGCGAGAACTCCTCACATTGAAAATGCACACTGACCCATCTGACAACGTGAGCGCATACAAAAGCCCGTCACCGCCCGCAATTTGTGAGCTCTTTTTCCTCTGTGCGGCTTGCATTGTGCCTCCAATTATCTGAGTGTCTTTGGGAGCACGAGCAAAGGAAACCGGCTCTTCGCTCGCTGCCGAAATTGTCATGTGAAAAACTTTCACCTCATTTTGACATATTATAACGTTCATATCACCGAAATCAACATGGCAGGCTCTAGGGCTTTCGGTAAACACCCACCCATGCTTGAATGACAGAACAAGCTTCCCCGTACGAAAGTCAACCCAGTGAACGGAGACGACACTCACAATTACCGCATAAGTCTCAAAGTCTGTGTCTAAAAATAGGGCAGAGTCGTCGAGTGCAACGGCATAGAGGAGTTGGCCACCAAGAGAACAGAAGAAAACAGTGCCTTGAGCATCCACGTAGACCATGTCACAATTTTCCTTATGTTTATCAGTCACAGCGTTGATTCGAATCCCGATTATAGGCAATTCTGTGTTTTTAAATTCCGTGATGGACATTTTGTTGGACCCCGACGCCGTAGCCGTCAAGAGATTCTTGATGTACACTTCCCCGGTGACTCTACCAACACATAAATAAGACCAGTTGGCGTCGTAGGCGCAGATCAGTGTGAAAAGATGGTTTTCGGGAATAAATACCTGATTCTTTCCCAGTGTCAACGAGCACATGGAAATGGAACCCAGCGCCTTGCAAAACGTCATGAGCCTGTCATGCTTAAAATCTGCCATAGTGAAATTGACTACCCCGTATTCAGAATTTATCAACAGATACAGATGTGCTTTTCCTTTCGCTTTGGCCCATTGCTTTGTCAGCGCTATTCGGCCAAAGTACTCAGTCAACCACCTCTCCGAACCAGTCACCGAGGCAAATGACTGACCAGTTTTGAAGCGGGAATGAAACGCTGCTATCCAGGTTCTCTTGTCAGAAACTGCAAAATACCATTTTTTGCACACCATCCGGATATCTCGTAGGTCGACCGGCGAAAGGTGGCGAAATATGTCTATCAAGATTTCCACAGGTAGATCGGAAATGGTTGCCAAGGAAAGTCCATGAGAAAGTTCCAGAGCGTCAAAGTCCAGTGATTCTACCATCATGTGCAAAAAAAAACCTTTCTTTCGAAGAAGGGCCCTCTAGGCGTTTGGTGGACCTCGCTAGGATGGGCTGGTGAAGCGAGATCTTGAGCAATATGCACGCACATACTAGAACCAGGTTCACCGGTTTAGCTGAAGTCACGTGGCAATAGGAGAACTTCCAAGGGCCCTCTGAAATCGCGAGCTGCTTCTGATTTGTGCTTCTACTTTTATTCCAGTGCTGGTCAAAATTCATACTAATTCGGTGGCGTTGGCTTGGAAAGCTGTGGAAACAATGGGAGACAAGACCAAGAACAGCCTAAGCGGAAAGAGGAGCAATGTTTGGCCGTGTTCCAAACCTTGCACTTCTATCCCAGACTGAAACTTTTCTCTCTGTCCTCTCAGCACTAATTTCTCGAATCATCCGTCGGTTTGAAGCAGACGAAGCCTTCCATAGCGAAAATTGCAGATTTGTAGCAAAGCCTAGCTTAAATTGTTAAGTCATTATTGCAGCTTAACGAGACATGTGCATTTTAAGTTTGTTCCAATTTTGGTGTCTCTCAGTTCTAGTTCCCCAGACTACTGTCAATTGTTTGCGAATCAGCAGTAGCTTTAGACACGCTATTGAACCAAAAATCGGAGCAATGTCATATCAGGAAACTAAGTTAACCAGTAGCAGACTGCGCTCCCAGAATACCAAATTTGGCCTAATATTCGAATTACGTTCCGCTCCATTTTATCGGTTCTCCACCTCGACCCCAGACCTGCACACTGGGCTTCAAATTTTCCAGTCCAACCATGGCCGAAACCCAAGAAACTTCGGCCCGGATCCGCATTCTACTTCCGGAGTCTGCAAAGACTGACATAAAGTTCGTGGAAACCAACCATGCGCCTACGGAGACTTTGTCTGACTTGAGAGAGGCCCTTACGGCCACTGCCATCTTGAACAACATCACCAACTATTCCTTGGTGCACAAGGATGTGAATATCACGTCCGAATATGACGAGTTCACAAGCTTGGGGGAGATTTTTGGCAATGCAGAATCTGAGTTCGAATTGCGCTTGACAGAGCGGGCCTACACCTTGAAAGATGTGTACGAGCACCTTCTCCGGTTCAGAGAGAAAATCGGTATGAATCTCTTTGATGCGGCAGCACACGCCCATGGATACTTGGAGGCTTCGTGCCTTCCTGGATTGGAGTTGAAGGATGTGAAGACAGAAGCCGAGGCTGAGAACACTGACTCAACTGAAATGGCCGAGAAAACAAAATCAGAACAGGAAGCTGAGAAAGAGCCCAAAAAGCCATCGGCTACTCCTGAGGATCTTGCAGCTATTCGTGACGTCATTGAGAGCTTCACTGCAAAATCGCTTCCGCCTAAGGCCTCTTCCCCTCTCTCGAAATGGACTCTTCCCATCAAATCGCTCTCCATGTCGCAATGGACAGTGACCCCTGCGCAGAGTGCGAAAGGTGACTTGCTCTATCTCACCCTCACTACTCTTGAGAGTGAGACGTTTTCTGTCACTTGCCATGCGTCTGGGTTTTTCGTGTCTCGATTGTCGAACGCCAACTTCGATCCCAGCATCAAAGTCAACGAGAAGGGGATTGCCCACCGTGACTATGCATTTTACAACTTGGTGAGCCAGTTGTCGCCGTCGTTCTCAAAAACCCTCGATTCCAACCGTGCAGCCCTTGCCCACTATTCTCAATTCCCAGAAACGTACTTGATTCCCACGCAATTACCCAAGCTGTATCCCTGGAAAGTGGATGCGGGGACCGTGAAGGCGGCTAGCATACCTGATGTCTCTCGGGCACAGCTTCCAATACTCGCATCTGGCGTGGATGGCGCCGATGTGGTCAAAGACTGGAACGACGAATTTCAGGGCATCAAAGAGTTTCCCCGTGGCACCTTTAACGAGAGGCTCCTTAGAGACAAGTTGATTGCCAAATACATCCACGATTTTTCGCAGACTGCTGTGTCTACTGCTTGCGACATCGTCAGAGGCAACATTGCGCCCCTCAACCCCCAGGAGCCCAGAGACAAGCACATCTTCTTGAGGAATAACATTTTCTATTCATTTGGCGTGAATGCTACTGGCGCTCATGATCTTACAGGAGGTGACGAGGCAGCTCGCTACTGCTTCTCTAAGGACATCGCTGCAGTCCGCCTTTTGAACAGAGTGGATGCTGAGAATGTTTGCAATTTGCTTTCATGTGTGGTGGATTTCCTTGGTGAGCGCGTAGTGTGTCAGGCGCCTGTGCCAGGCATCTTTGCTGACCACGTGGATTCTGAAGGAAATCCAGCGGATAAAGTCGCCTACGGATATCTGATTGAGAGTGACACCGTTCACGCTGACAAGGAATTTGAGACAATTTTGAAGCCTGTGGCTGATGCATTTCACATGAGGCCTCACGGGGTTGAGTTGGCATCTGGATCCAAGGCGGAATCTCCCTTGATAACGTCAAAGGATATCAAGGGCATCAAGGGCACAGACGGCCGAAAGTACGTCATTGACTTGTACCGCACGACGCCTTTGGATATTGAGTTTATCGAGAGACACTTCAGCGATAGCGAGCAATCTTATCCCCACAGGGAAGCATCTATTCGTCACGAGGCAGTGGAAGAGTGGTACAAGCGTAGAGCTGCGGCAATTTTCAAGCAGGAGACTGAAAGACTCGAGAAGGAGGGCAAATTGAAAGACAATGAGAAGGTAGCTCTTCCATATGACCAGATCGTGTTGAACCCGGATGCGTTTACTGGCGTTGGCGAGAGTCAGGACGATCAAGATGAAGTTAGAGGTGTTTCAAAGTTCGTCTACGATCACTTGATTCCCGACTTCTTGGCCGACATCTCAAAGAACTCTGTGCCTTTTGATGGTTCGCAGTTGGCTGACTACATGCACAAGAGTGGTATCAACATGAGATATTTGGGAGTTTTGGCGAAGTTGGCGCAGAAGCTGAAAGACTCGTTCTTGGAAGACTGGGAGACTACTGCAGCGGCTAACTTGAAGCTTGCGGCGGAGAAGAAAGAGAAGGAAGAAAAGGAAGAGAAGGAGAAGAAAGAAAAGGAACAGAAAGAAGGAGAGAAGGACGAGAAGACAACTCCTGAAGCATCGAAATCCCAGGAAACCGAACGCGAAAACGAACAAGCCGAGTCCAAGGAGACTCTGGCCAAGCTTCAGCCTGTTGCCGCCAACATGACGGCGCTTGTCTCGCTCTGCATCCAAGAGATGGTTGCTAGGGGCGCAAAACACGTCCTTAGAAGACTCTCTAGTGGTGTTCAGCCAATATTGTTGCCCTATTTGGTTGCCCACTTTCACAACTGTTTGCTTGGTGCTGCAGTGAACGAGGCGCCTCATGTGTCGATTGACGACACATTGAAGGCGATTGTGTCGGAAAAGAGTCTTTCCTTTTCTAAACTCACGCCGGCTGATGTCCGTGAGCAGGTGAGCGTGGAGGTTTCTCGCCGCTTCCGGTACACATTGCCCGAAAATTGGGAGTCCGAAGTCAGAAGGATGTCATTGTTGAGAGAAATTGCTCTCAAGTTCGGCATCCAGTGGAAGTCGCAGACTTTCCACTTCGAGAAGGCTGCTCACACTGCTGCGTATGCCCAGCCAAAAAGCGTCACCTTTGATCTTCCTCAGGAAAAAAAGAAGGGCAAAAAGGCACACAAGACAGCTGTGGCCGCTCCGGCTCCTAAAGAGCCACGTACAACCGTCTTCGAGGTTGAGGATGTCTTGGGCTTTGTGCCAATCGTCAAGGACTCTGGGTTTAGATGCTCGTTTGTGGACGAGATCTTTGAAGCTGCCCGGTCTCAGGTCAAGAGCGGTGAGAGGGAAGTTGGCTTGGCGCTTTTGGCTGAGCTTGTATCCTTCTACCAGCAGATTTACGGTAATGTGCATCTCGAGACCACCGACTTCCTCTCTACGCTAGCAGCTACTTATGCTGAGTACGGCATGAAATCAGAGGCCTCTATTCTCGCAAGGAAAGCTGTTATTGGCTATGAGAGACTTGTCGGGCCAGATGCTTACGAGACCATCAATGCTTACATCAAGGCTTCCTTCTACGATAGCCTCAATGGTGACCACGTGAGCGCTTTCAAGCTCAACACGAAGGCATTCTCTCTCTGGGAGTCCGTGTTTGGTGAAAACCATCCCAGCTCTGTGAACACTTTGCTGAATTTCGGAACCATCTTGCAGGAATTGTCTCTCAATGACATGGCGCTGAAACTATTTGAAAAAGCGATCCAGATGTCAGAAACCATGAACGGTCCCACCAGTGACATTACGGGTATCATTAGACATCGTCTTGGAGTTATGAATGTTCAGAACAATGACTTCGAAGCTGCACTTGAACAGTTTACCAAGGCCGGAGACATCTTCGTGCGGGCAGTGGGTCCAGAAGACTTTTTGGCAGTAGAATGTGTAACGTTTGCCACCAACTTGAAGAGGTTCTTGGCCTACAATGAGGAGAAGAAGAAGCAGGCTGCCCAGGCCGCAAACGCCGCCAAGAAGACTCCTAAACCTTCTAAGCCCGCGAAAGAGCAGAGCCCTCCACCTAAGAAGAAAGCCAACGGCACTGCTCCAAACCCGGAAATTGCCAACAAGTCCGTGGACGAAATTATGCGCTTCATTCAGGGCGACTCCGAGCCCAAGAAGAAGCGGAAGTAGATAGCACATTCTTGTCAATAGAACGAAATCGAAAAGAATCTGGAGACGTAGAAGAAGCAAGATCATGATCATAGAGCTAAACAGCAAAATGGAGCGGAGATATCAGGCCCAGGCGCCTTGGTTCCGCGGAACTGAAATGAAATTTATCCTCAAATCATTGCGTTACTCGGACTCAGATTGAATGCTTCGTATATATAAATACATAGTTCCATATCACTGCCCCTGCTTAGTCTCCATTTCCACCAATACCTTCCCAACAAACTTGTCCCTTCGCTTCAAGCGTGCAACTAGGTCCTTTTCGAACTCCTCATACTTCGATAGAGTCATGTTGGCGGGAGCCAGAACTTTGAGCATCAAGTTTGTCCGTGCGCCCTGCGACAATACCGCCAAATTATTCAAGCTGATTGAGGCATCCAGCGCCCGCGTCACCAACTCAAGCTCTTCGTCCACCATCAGCTTCACCTTTTCGTACTGAGGCGATGTGCGAGCTGAACCGCGGTCCACCAACTCGTACCAAGCATCACGGAAACTACCCCAGCCGGCGTTGATGATAAGAAAAGACACCAAAAGACCTCCGACAGAGTCGAACCACAGGACCTGAAAGAGGACACCGCCGGTCACAGCAACAAAAGCCACAGCAGCCGTGAGCGAGTCAATGCGGTGGTGCCATGCGTTGGCAACAAGAACTTTGGAGTTGGTTGCCACTGCAACCTTCATGGTCTGGCGATAGAGCAATTCCTTGACGACAATCAGCGCCAATGCGAGCCAGGCAGCATTCATATTGGGGCCCGCAGCATCTGGAGTTATGCTCGTATTTCCAGCTTCGGCGATATCCGAGTGAGAGTGCGAGTGGCCGCTTTGGGAACCCGATTCGATGTTCAGATGGCCGTGAGAGTGCGAGTGCATCTGAATCATCAGCACATACTCGTAGATCTGGGGCGGCAAGACAAACTCAAAAATCTGAAGGAGCGACAGCCAGCCGACCGAGATTCCCGCAAAAAGTAGCACGCCGCTAACCAAGAACGCCCCTACTGACTCCACTTTACCGTACCCCAACGGGTAATTTTCGTACGAACCCACCTTCTGAGCAACATTTACTGTGCCAAGAGTAAGAATATCGGCCACCATGTCAGAAACCGAGTGGATAGCGTCGGCCATGAGTGCCTGCAGATGGAACATGATACCACCAGCAGCTTTAGACGCCGCCATCGCCACGTTGACAACTAGGCCGATCCAAGTAATGCGAACCGCGGGGTTAGTCGTGAAGCCCTTGCCGAGAAGCTCATTGGGCTGGTGTCCATGCGAGTGCAGGTGACTGAACACCGAATGTGAGTGGGAATGCGATGAGGCGTCGGAATGAGAGTGGGAATTGTGATCATGAGTATGGTGGTGCAGTTCTGATTCTTGTGAATGTGCGATGGATTCGCCTTTGTGCGTGTGCTTGCTGTCGACGCCGGAGAATATTTGCTTTGAAGGTTCGTTGTCCCAACTATCCTCGCGTGATGATTCGGTATCCCGCGAGGCGTAATATCTGATTCCTGAGGAGAATCCGCTCATACTTGCAAATGATCGAAATTTACGTGGGTTTTTCCCAATTCCCCCGTACTTAAGTATAGAGACGTTCGTAAACGTGTAGGCGGAGCTCGAACAATATCGGTGCGAAGGTGACGTCGACAATGCGAGGCGTGCCAGATTTAGGCGATGCGTCACGAGCAGTCTAGGTAGGATGCCAGGTTTCGACGGCGAGAAATTGCACTGAGAAACTCGGAGCATAAAGCGGTGGAAGGGGAGTTTGGAGCACGAGACAAGTTTCTATCTGACCACCGAGTTGCGCGGTAGTGTATGAAGGGAGAGCCCAAAAGCCGGGGCCGGAGCAGAAAGAACGCGGAGGTCAGAGAATTCTGTAGATGGAAATTGGGCACTGACTCTGAAGCAACTGCCCAAAGAAGCACTATGTGACGTCATGATTGCCCTTAACTAGCTGTGGGTCGGTGCACTTTTAATTCTGCTTGCGTGCATCTGGTGGAAGAACTCGGCATTTTTGATGCTGAATCGGCCCGGGCACGGCTCAGCCAGTGATTGAGATTTCCAACAGGTGCTATACGTGGTGCCGATTTCAGTGCTTCATCCTTCAATGGCGAGCGAGCCAGTTCCAGAACACCAAGCGTGAATGCTCGTGAAGAGCCAATAGTCCAACCCAGAATAGAAAGCCCATTCAGAGATCCAAAAATCTGCCTGAATTCCCAGGATTGTAGTAGCAAAGGCGTGGAACAACACGAGCGGGTTTGGACAAATTTGCTCACGAGGTTTCGTTATCGAACAACAGCGCCAACGCCTCGGTCAACGGGACTTTATTGGTTGCATTGGGGACATCCGAAGGTTCATTATTCAAGCTGGCCTGATTGGAGACGGCCACCCCGCCAACTCTCGCGCTTTCTGGTTGATTTGTTTTTCCGTTGGCCGGGTCAGATCCCGATTCAGGACGGGGCTTCTCGACCTCAGAACTTTCCAAGTCTTGCAATTTCTTCGTCGCGTCTGTTTTGTCCTGAGCGCGATGAAGCGTCGATTTCACCCGACCCAGCGGTCTTCGTAAATGCATGAAGTTGCACTGTCCTCCTCGCAGACACTGCTGCTTATCGTGTGCTCGGCAGTTTGCATCGGCGAAGCTTGTTACCGGTGAAAGTTCGCAGTATACTGGCCGTCCTGCGAACCATTCCTGGTTGAAAATATTCACAGCCGCAGATGCCGCTTGCGTAGTATGATAAGCTACGTAGACATTGCCGTTAAGATGGAAATTCTCGTTCTCGCAGACAACAATGTCTTCGACTTTTCCTGCAGCAGCAGCTTTCACAAATACATCGCTGTAGAAGTCATCGAAACTTGCGGGGTCTGATTTGGTGTTCTGCAAGAGATTGGATAGAAGGATGGTGTGGGACTCGAGCGGCGCCACATGACGACGGGAGCATTTTTCCCCATGTCGACAGGCTCCGATTCGCTGATAGAACGAGCAGACGTATTTATCGTCCATGGTGGTGGCAAAGTTGAATTGACAGACCGATGACTAGAAGTGGCAATGTGCAGGCGTGGACCACTTTGGGGTGGATAGCGATGCCTCCACGAGGCATCAAATTAATCTGTGAAATAATTTAAACAAAGTTACAGCACGAAGATTTGAATAGTGGTGAAAGTGCTGGGTTCAACCGAAGCCTTCGGCCGCACAGCATGATCAATACTTCAAGGCTTGCGTTATCGACTCTACTGTAAGACTCCAAGAGTTCTCGAGCTCTGAGAATATTCCTATGATTATGTAAATGTTGCACAGATGGCATTGTGCTTAGAAACAGAAGACCTGGTCGTTTGGCTCGGACTTCATCGTGGTCTTATCCCAGCCCAATTCTTGTGTGAGACTTATGAGAAGACGCTTCATTTCTGGAGGACCACAGATAAGCATCCGGTTGTCCGATGAAGAAGCAGGCATAAATTCTTCCAACAAGTTCCTAGTCACGTAACCAACAGCGCCGGTCCAGTTTGCAGGGGGGTGGCTCAAAACGTAGTGAACCTCGAAGTTTGGATACTTCCGGGAGATCTCGTCCAATTCTGACTTCAACAAAATGTCATTTTCGGTCTCATTTGCATATAAGAGCGAGATCTTGGTGACATCCTCCGGCGTCGTGATGATCTTGGTAATAACCTGCAAAATCGGAGTGATACCGGAACCGCCGGCAACGAGCCCGATTTCCTTGGCCATGTTGGTACGGTATTGCATTCTGCCAACGGGACCTCTAAATTTAACGGTTTGTCCCTCTTGTAGCATGGCAAATTTCAGGGAAACCTTGCCCTCAGGGTACGACTTCACAAGAATGTCGAAGAATCCGGTATCAAACTCGTTGGAAATGGGAGAGTAGTATCTGATCTCATCCTTTCCATCAATCTCGAAGCAACAAGCCAAATGGTGGCCCGTTGGAATTTCAAGCACCTCATCTTCGTGGTTCAATTTGAAACGAAAAATGGCACTATTTTTCGAGACAACAGTCTTGTCAATCAACTCCAACTCATTCCATCTGACTGGTTCCACGGATCTGCGGCGTTTCCAGGCCTCATAGAAGTTAAAAGAACAAATTGCAAGGGCGAAGGTGCCCGTATATGCCAAGTAGTGATAGTCGATGATAACGGTGCCAACAATAATTAACAAGATTGGAATGTAGACACCATGCAATGGCTCTTTTAACAAAGCACGCTTATCATTTGCCTGAACCATGGCTGTGGAATTGTGCCGCGCTTGCCGAAGTTGAGCTCGTGGTGTTTTTTCCACCGCACCCGTGCACCAAAGGGTAGGCTACGAAATGTCTAATTCAAATTATATTGGGCCCGGAATGCCAAAATCAAAGGATCACCGCAAATAAAAAAGCAAAGGTGTGTATGAGAGAGAGAGAGAGAGAAGCAAAAAGGGTATAAGAAAAGGAGCAGGCCCAAGGTCGTTCGGGGAATTTCCGTTCCTTTCTCTTAGTACTCCTCCTCCTCCTCGGGGAATGAGTCGGTTCCCACCTCCTCGTAATCCCTCTCCAACGCAGCCAAGTCTTCTCTGGCCTCGGTGAACTCACCCTCCTCCATACCTTCACCAACGTACCAGTGAACGAAAGCTCTCTTCGAGTACATCAAGTCGAACTTCTTGTCGATTCTCTTCCATGCCTCAGCGATTGCAGTGGTGTTGGACAACATGCAGACGGCTCTCTTGGCAGAAGCCAACTCGGATCCTTCAATGGCAGTAGGTGGCTGGTAGCAGATACCAATCTTGAAGCCAGTTGGGCACCAGTCCACCAATTGGACGGTCTTCTTGGCCTTAATGTGGGCAACGGCGTTCTGCACATCTCTGGTGACAACATCACCACGGTACAACAAGCATGTGGCCATGTACTTACCCAAACGGGGGTCGCACTTGACGAGCTGGTTGCCCGGCTCGAAACAAGAGGCGGAAATCTCCGCCACAGAGTTGGACTCGTGGTTGGCTCTTACCTTGGAGAACACAGGAGCATAGGACACCAAGGGGAAGTGGATTCTGGGGTAGGGAACCAAGTTGGTCTGGAACTCGTTCAAGTCCACGTTCAAGGAACCATCAAATCTCAACGAGGCGGTCACTGACGACACCACCTGAGCAATCAAACTGTTCAAGGAGTCAAAGTTGGGTCTGGCAATATCCAAGTTCTTACGGCACATGTCGTAGATGGCCTCGTTGTCGACCATGAACGTACAGTCGGCGTGTTCCAAAGTGGTGTGGGTCGTCAAAACCGTGTTATAGGGCTCAACCACGGACGTGGACATCTGAGGCGCGGGGTAGACAGCGAACTCCAACTTCGATTTCTTTCCGTAGTCCACAGACAACTGCTCCAAAAGCAAGGAACCCAAGCCGGATCCAGTGCCTCCACCCAACGAGTGGGTGAAGAGGAAGCCCTGCAATCCATCACTCTGGTCGGACATTCTACGGATGCGGTCCAAGACGTCGTCCAAGATTTCACGGCCAACCGTGTAGTGGCCTCTGGCGTAGTTGTTAGCCGCGTCCTCCTTACCGGCAATCAACTGCTCAGGATGAAACAAATCCTTGTAGGCACCAGTTCTGACTTCATCGATCACATTGGGCTCCAAGTCGACGTAGAGCGCTCTGGGGACGTACTTTCCAGAACCTGTCTCTGAGAAAAACGTGGAGAATCCTTCCTCGCCTCCCTTGGGTCTGTCGAGACCCTCCTGGAGGTATCCATCGGGTCTGATCCCGTGTTCCTGGGAGTACAACTCCCAACAAGCGTTTCCGATCTGGCAACCGGCCTGACCAACTGAGGTTAGCGTGTTGTTCGAGTTTTGAATATTTTGACGACCATTTTGCTGTAATTGCGGGATTTCGATCCGTGAAACATTGAATGGAGTTGGCCACGGTTTGGCGACGCGCTAGGAAAAAAGAGCAAATTAACAAACACGGGTAATGGCGCACGGAACTCCTTGTCTTACATACCGTTAATACTGATGACCTCTCTCATTAGGGAAGTAAAGCTCGGGTCTTTGCGTGGTGTGAGAATCCTTTAGCCTGGATTTGTGTTTACAATGTGGGTCGCACACGCTGCGCGCCCTTAGGCGAGTGGCTACTCGTTTGGGCAAAATAAAAATATATACTGCACACAGGACCTATATCGGAATAATAAGCGACTCAAACGAATGGAGACTCGGGCAAGACGCGAGAGATGTTGCATCACGAAGTCGGCTGCGGGAGTTTACTTGACCTCGTAGAATCTCTGGAATTTGTCGTTGACCTCCGTCAAGAAGTAGGCGCCCGACGCAACATCGTCGAGCGAGCCCACAGGCTTGAAGTTCTTCTGCAAATGGGCCTTCTCACGCAAGGCAATGGCGTCGACGTACTCCTGAGGAGACTTTTTGGTTCTGTACTTGAACAACTTGTTCTCGAGATCCAAGACCTTGGTGATGTTCGAAATGTCGCCAACCACCTTCAACGACAAAAAGGTGGAGGCAAGGCCCGAGCCGTAGGAAAAGACCGAGATACGCTTGTTTTGCAAGGCCTCATTGCCCACAAAGAACAACACCGACGCCAACGACGACCAGCACGACGCGGTGTACATGTTACCGGTGTTGGTGGCCACCTTCAAGGCGGGCGTCACTCTCTTGGCCGACTCCTCTTTGGCAAGACCCAAAAACACTTTTTCCAACAGTCTATCGGTCAATGACTGCTCGTAGGTCAAGGCGGAGATCTGGTCGAAAGTGGCGCCATCGAGCTTGTCCTTGAAGGCCGCGGGGTTTGAAACAAAGTCATTGTACAACAACCGCGCGAACGACTTTGTCACCAACTTGCAGGTGGGCACATGGAATGCGGAGTAGGCGAAGTGGTCGAGCACACCCACCGTCTTGGTGGCATCCTTGGTCACCTTCTTGGAGTAGTTCTTGTAGGCGTAGTCCAACGACTTGGTGTAGCAGGTCAACGAGAAGTGGCCATCCACCACGGGGTATTCCGAGGTGAAGTCGGGTTTGTAGAAATCGTAGGCATGTTCCATGTGCGAGCCACGCGTGGAGTCAAACACAAGAGGCGCATCTGGTCCAATGAGCAATGCCACCGATCCTACACCGCCCGTGGGTCTGGCCGAGCCCTCGGCATAAATGGCAATGTCCCCAGCCACCACAATGGCGTCTCTGCCGTCCCAGGAAGACGACTCAATCCAGTTTACAGCATTAATTACAGCCGAAGTTCCACCGTAGCACGCGTTCACAGTGTCCACCCCCTCGATGTCGTCGTTGTCTTTGAAAAGCTGCATCAAGACCGACTTCACCGACTTGGACTTGTCCAACAAGGTTTCGGTGCCGACCTCCAAGCGACCGATGGAGTTGGGGTCGATGTTGTAGTTTTTCAACAACCTCGACGTGGCTGTCAACGTGATGGAGTAGATGTCCTCTCTGTCAGACACGAAGGCCATATTGGTCTGGCCCAACCCGATGGTGTACTTTCCCTCGGGGATATTGTCGAATTTTTCGAGCTCGGACTGGTTGACATATGCAGAGGGAATGTAAACCTCGATGGCTTTGATACCGACGTTTTTGGCGACCATGGCTGGAATAAAAGTGGTAGTTTCGGTAGAGCGGCACCACCGCGTTGCGAAAAATCGTATACGACGAAACGATCGACGCGAGACTCGCCGCGGTTGGGGAAGCCGGCGAACGCGAGGATTCGTGGAATTCAGAATTCTTGAATACTAGAAATAATAATACTTATTTTGCTATGCATTTTTTCAATCGCAGCTCCACCCACTTAATTTTTCATGGCGTTATTGGTATCTCGGGTGCGGCTGATCGTGCGCGTGCAGGACTGTCATCTTACCCAACAGAGCAGACGATCGTACGAAAATGTGTCACCTTCAGGTGAGTGGCCCGTCTAAAAGTCTATGGCTGATTTTTGTTCAAGCTGTCACAGATTTTCACACAATTATATTGGCCAAGCGCTGTGCTGTTGTAATTATTGCTAAAGTCTTTTTCCTCTAGTCTTATCTAGTTGCGAACTATCAAAGATCCATCCCTATCATAAGTTCCTGTCTTCCGAATATAAGGATCGATCTCGAGATAGTTGTCAGAAAGATCGTAACTTAGATAAATTCTGTCTCTAAGGTACTGCGAGCTGACAACAGAATCTGAAGCTTCGATCCATTTCTTTGTTGCCTCCAAGTATCTCACCATGAGTTCGTGACGCTGCTCTTTTAAATTTCTATAATGGAGACCCTTCGCTTTAGGTGGAGCGAGATCCAGCTCCTGAGGCTTGGTGTAACGGTTACCAATCTCGTCTTCTCCTCCCAAATAGTCCGGGATGTACTTCGGTTCCACGAGCTTGACCAAGTCTTTGTAGCCTTTCGTGAAATGGATCTTGGATGCCACCACAGGATCTAACCAATGCTTAATTATGTTCCAAACTGTCTGAAAAATCCATGGCGCGTTGTGAACAATAACGATGGCTAGACACTCTGGGTAATGAGCTTCGAACATGCTGGTCAAGAATTTAATGGGTGCATTGTCTGCATTCTTCATTGAAAAGCCGGTCAAATCAAACATCACAGAGCATGTGTCAATGGACTCGTGCACCTCGCGCAACTGCAACCGACACCATTCGATAGTGATGAGTGCAAACTGCTCGGTTTCTTCGAGGGTGGTGTCTGATGCAAAATGCTTGCGGGACTGGAAGATGAAGAGTGGATTTTTGTTGCGGTCTTGGCCCCGGATATTCGCCTTCTCCTTGGCAAAATTGCGGATGAATCCCGGTTTGGTGCCGTCGAAATACGCCGGCGCATCACCGTCATGAAGAAGTTTGTTGACCTGGTAGGAGTTGACACGCCAATCCAAACTCTTCATCAACATTTGAACAGCATCCGGTAGCACATACTTTCTGGCCCTTATGTATCGTAAAAGGAGATTGTCTGGCAAGTCGTTTCTTGCAAACTCGACAAAGGAACGGTGAGTCGTCGCTGCATCGTAGTCTGTCAAAAATGGGTGAAGCTCTCTTGACTGAAATGCCACTGTCACGCTCCTATCTGTGGCTGCCAGCTTCGAAGGGTCTGATTCTACTTCAGTATCTGACTCGGCCGACAGGACCTCGATTGGATGTGTTGCTGCAGTTACAAAAGACTCCAAAGATGTAAGATCTGCCGCAACAGCCTCCTCATCCTCTTCCCATAATTCATGCTTTGTCGTGTACGACTCGTATATTGCCCGAAGATCGTCCAGAGCATTCTCAATTGGCTCATACTTGCAAGTGCTTGAAGATGCCAACCTCGGCTTCATTGATGTAGACAGAGCTTGTGTGAAAGATGCCCATGGGCGGAGTTTGGATTTCTTCTTCTTGAGTTGGGGGCTTAGGGGGACTTGATTGAAAGTCACAGCGGATGCGATAACCGAATCGTGACTCGCAGACAACGGATAGCCCCAGAAGCTCAAAAGACTAACCCAGCATTGCTTGAGCAAGATTTCCTGTTCGGCATTTAGCGATTGGACTCTTCCTGGACGGTATTGTATGTCCGAGGGGTAAACAGTGGGGTGCATGTACTTGAAAACCGCCCCGCGGTATGTCGGAGCGGATACCTACAGGTACCTCTTTGTGAGTCGGCAGACTTAGAATACTTTTACGACACCAAACTTGCGGTTTAATCAATGCTGTGTATTTGAATCATTGCTGTTGAAGCTGTTGGGAAAAAACGGCTAGATGATCTTGAAGTAGCCGTTAGAAACCAGTTAGCACCTTGCTAGCCCCAAAAAGGCCATACTCACAAATACCCCACAAAATCACCTCACATTTGCAAATCAAGAAGAATTCTGGGCCACTAAAACCGCTTTCTTGGACGCATACTAGCAATCTTGCGACCCTTTGCAACCAAAGGAGGAGTAAACGTCAGCATTGGCGCCCCAGGCTGGCCAATGGCAGCACCTGCAGACGGTGTTGATTCACGGCTGTCTTGTGAAAATGTCTGTGTTTGGCCCAATTGGTTGCTCATGGTGTTACCTCCAAACGAGAACGATGGAGGGGGCGTAGACCCAAACGTAGGTGTAGGTCCACCCAAGGCAGGGCCGCCAAATGCCGGGGTAGCTGACAGTTGAGGGAATTGCCCGAATGCGGGTCCCGCTGAGTTCTGGTTCTGCCAGCCAGAGCCAAAGGTTGTGTTCACAGGAGTCGCAGACCTGCTTTGGTTGCCAGATCCAAAAGCGGGCTGAGATGGCCCCGATGCTGGGGCACCGGAACCAAATTTGAATTGAGTACTTCCTGATGATGCTGAGAAGTTGAATTCAGTTGTTGGAGCTGCGGAACCCCCACCAAAAATCAGGGCCGGATCGACATTGGAAGTCTGAGCGAAGTTGAATGAGGGCTTTGGTAGTTGTCCAAATGCAGCTTCTTTGTTTTCGAATGTACTAGAGATGCCACTGGATTCGCCAGTTCCAGGGACCGGAGTGGTAGATTTTGCAGCCCCAAATGAAAACGCGGGCTTGGGCTCCGAAGCATTAGGTAATGTTGGAGTTGCTCTTGAACTGGATCCTAGGTCGGACGACTTGGAGAAATTGAAACCGGATTTTCCACCGTTCGAAGGGGCGCTTCCGCTACCCTCAGAAGAGGGTCGCTTACCTGACTGAGCGAATTCAAGACCACTTAAGTTTGGCCCATCCTTTGTGGGTGTAGGAGTATCTCCGCGATTTGGCCCCTTGGAAAAGTTGAATTTCGAGCTTGTGGTCCCAAGTAGGGTTGGCTTGCTCTCCAGACCCTCTGAGAAACGAGAACGTTTCTTGACAGAAGCGGAATCATCACCCACTTCTGGGCTTTCAGAAAAGGCGCCATTTTTGGAAAGAGCAAATGGATTGGCCGCACCATTAGATCCAGCAAAGGACGAAGAAGGCGTTGAAAAAGGAGCCTTACCATCATCAGCAGGTGCAGCGAATATCGACGTAGCCTTGCTTGTTGAAGAATCCTGTGAATCCTTTGCAGCTTCGAAAAGTGGTGCTTTTCCACCAAACGAGGAATTGGCTCCGTTACCGAATGAGAAGGGTTTTGCAGGCTCCACAACAGAGCCAGGCTTGTCGCCGGTGGCAGGCATGGATCCTCCGAATGAAAAGGTGCTATTTTTCGATGTAGATTCGGGTTCCAGCTTTTCAGAAGACGCAGCGGGACCATGAAAGCTGAGAATAGGCACATCTGACTTCGTTTCTCCATTCTTCACTCCAAGCAGCTTCTTAGACGGCCCATTGGGTACATTTTCTCTAGAATTAGCCTTGCCGAAAGCAAACACTGGTTTCTCGGTTGGTAGCTTCTCCTCAGCATTCTGATTTCCAAAGGTAAAGGCTGGTGCCGCATGTGATGGCTTCATTTCCTCAACTTGTTTACCAAATGAAAACTTAGGTGCCTCTTTCTTAGAATGCTGCTCGTTTCTTGCCGAAGTGGACAATAATGACGAGTTTCCACCCTCCGGAGGGGTGATTGATTTTGTGATTGCAAAAATCGGCTCCGGAACTTTTTGTTGTCTTTTCAGAGACACGGGTGCTTCCGTGTGTGTTCCGAGGGGAAGAGACTGTTCAGTATCTCTGCTTACCGGTAGGTCATTTTTCTCTCCTTCGATGCTAGTTACTTTATCTTTGGCTTGAGAATTAGTCAACTCGAGCTTAAAGCTGGGACCGGGAGCAGCGCTGCCATTGCTAGTCCCAGGTATGCTTTTAAGCTTGTAGCCAAGGTTATCTAGCGAGCCCTCATGGGCAACCTTTGGCTTCATGAGCGCAGCTTCAAGAATTGATTGTGTTCCATTATCAAAAGTGGGCTTATTGAGCATCCCAATGGTGCTCCCACTATTATTGCTCAGAGACTGCAGCAGCGGTTTGATCACTGCATCGTAGGTGAATTCTCCACCAAAGAAGCCCTTGGCAGATTTTCTCTGGCGGTTGCGGCGATTCACTTTAGCCAATCGCAATCGTAGAGCATTGAAGTCAGATAGATGGCTCTCATCTTTCTTGATACCTGAGAACAGCTCAAGAGATTCGCTTTGCTTCAACCTCTTTTGAAGAAACTCTGAGGCTTCGACGGATTTCTTCAACTGCAAAAGATTGTATCTCTCTCTTGGGTCCAAATTAATAAAAGGTGGACGCACGATGTCCCCATTTTCGTCTTCATATAATGCAGCATAGTCAGATTCCTCTCCAGATAATTGCCCGTTTCCTATATCAGGTGGAAGAATATATTCGTGGGTGAAGCCATCTAGAGGCGAGGCGCCCCTAGAACCCGACGCATCATGCCTTAAAAAAGTGGCCTCGCTCGAAGTTGATTTCAAACTTCCCAAGATTGACGTTCTTCTTGCTTGAAGAGTCGTGGACAATGCACCGTAGCCCTTGCCCAGCGATAAGCTGGCCCTAGGTGCTCGTAGCGCCGAGGATTTGAGATTTTCCTGAACAGATTGTCTCCTCTTCTTGGACACGAATTCCAAGTGCAGCCTCAGGCTTTCTAATTCATCAAGATTGGGCGTGGCCTCCAACACTTGGGAGGCTTTAGCAAATTGAGGGCGCAGAAATATCATTCGTTTTAGTGATTGAAGTATACCTGACGTCCGTCTCTTTTTATTCGGCTCGTCTATATCCTCAGCAGTCCTTGGACTGACGGATCTTTTCATTTATGAATATTGTGTTGCGGTGGTACTGCGATGAACCTACACATCAGTGCACCATCCCATTAAAGCGCATTGAGAGGAGATTCTGTCATAAATATCGTGAATTATATGGAATCGTATCTAGAGGACCAGTTGGCCAACATTCTCGAGGAAATCACGATCCCCAATCAAATTAAGAGGCTGTCCATCAAAATCATCCTCAATGACATTATCATAATATGTCTGAGCTGGATTCCTCAAACCTGTCACGGGATCGTCGCGCGCGATTTCATCGATTTCTTTAATGAGTTTGATCATCGAATTTTCTCCGTAATTCACACCGTACAGATTGTAGAGGGGAATGATGCCCTGAACCCATGCGTCGACGATTCGTGCACGCTGTTTAGTTCCAAGGCGGGAGATAGGGAATTCTCCATGTTTGATAAATGCCACAATATCAACGATCAAGTGATGCTTGCTAAGGACCGTGCTAACAATGAGGGGCACAAGAGCCGAAAAGTTTTTATGCCTTTTAGACTCACATACAACAATGGTGTAGTCCGAACATTTGAAGATACAAGAGCCATTTTTGTACATGTCAGGGTGGCATGACTCAATAGTCAGCTCAATGTCCATAGGAAAATGATGAAGTCCCATTACCTCGAAGGAATCGGCAATTTTCCCTAGCACGAACAAAGGTTGAAAGCTAGCAAACTCTTGGGACTCCGACCTAGATGATGAATTTTTCGAGATTGTTATATGGTGCATAAATCCCAAATCACCAGTTCGCAAGTACACCATATCGGGGTTTCCATCAACAATCTTGCCTTTGAATTGCTTGTGAGTGAAGGCATCATCCGGTCCTTTGGGACCGTTGGTAAACGATGTCACGTTAGCCTCTGACGCTACCCAAATCTCCCCGAATTCACCCTCGCGACACAACTTATTTGTTTCAGGGTTCACTATAGCAATTTCGGAGCACACTGGTACCATGCCCGAATCTTGTATCCGGAGTGCATTCGGGTTCTCGGCTTGATTGACAATTGAGACATAACCTTGCCGCAAAGCAACGGGATCGAGGAACAAATCCACGGGTGCGACTGTGACATATGATCTCGTAGATATAATCGGATTGAACGAATGGGTAAACACTGCCGACATTGACGAAGAACTCAATCGAGTAGGCTGGAATATCTTTGAAATTTTGCGAAGAAGGTCAATTTCAACTCGAGTCTCAGTACTGATCATCATGTTCTTAAGAGTAGACAAACTGAATCCTTTGGGAGTAAATTTTGAGACGGCGTATTTGAGCATCTGCTCTGTGACAAACACATCCTTTACCTTATACTTCGATAAAGCAAGAAAGAATGCCAAAGGGTGCTCCGCAAAATTGACAGGCGAACTCAAGTATGTTACCGTCCCCAAGTAGACACCTAGAAGAACTGATTGAACGAAGCCAATTCCTGAATTATGACGAACACACCCAACAATACTCGAGCGTGACGAGAGATTGCACGTCTCTTTGAAAATTTTGCAGATGTTCATAATGCTTTGATGACTGAGCGCAGCACCAACTCTGTAATGATCCGACGTGAAATGCAACCAAACAATACAGATTGTACTCGGGTCCCTGAAATTAGCTTCAGACTGATACCTTGCAATCTTCGAATAAAGAGTTGCAATACTGGACACTTTTGTTAATTTAGAAGTGTTCTTAATTTTGAGGGGCCGTGGTCTGCGATGGTTGACCCTCTTCATAGCATCCGCAATTGGCCCGCTTTTCATGAACTTCTCGACTTCATCGTTGACGAGCACCTCCAGAATGTCGAAGTCCCGAATGACGCCCACAAAGGCCGGGAAATCCTCTCCCACCCTATTGGAATCGAAAGGGAGCATAGGAATCGCAACTATACCACACATCATACACGCAAATATGGAGATAACAAACTCCTCCGACAAGGAGTACATCACTATCACATATTTCCCTGCTCTGAGATCAGATTTCTCGATGAGATACTGACAAACTGCGTAAACACGCATTTCAAACTTCTTCCAAGTCAACGGTTTTGAGCTTCCTTTGCCACTTGTATCAAGGTTTTGAAATGCCGTTGAATCTCCAGAATTACTGATTCGAAACTTTAAAACATCAAGAATTGTTTTGAAGTCAGTGAGGGCAGCTCCGGTTTTGTCATCGAAGGTCTTTGGCCTATAATCGATGAGAGAAATCTGCTCGGGGAAGCGGCTTAAGGATGAACTGCGAAGTTCGGAAGCTAATGGTGACCATATTCCACCGACAACATCCTCCCCGTGAGGTATCATACTCACGGACTGTCTAATGAAGAACTTGACAAAATCCGCCTTCAAAGAACCCTCCAAAAAACGCTTCTTGCAAAGCATGTTGGCTATCTCTAAACCTCCACTTCTCATGATTTTTGGAAGAGTGTCGCAGTCGACCACAGCGACGCAAAATAGTCGGAGCTGATGCTTCTTGCTCAAAGTTTCAAATGATTGTTGAGCAATAGCATTAAGTACCGACTCATTTATAGGTGCAGTACTATAATCATATTTGTCTCGAGACTTTTGGCCACTGTTCGGAACAATTTCGTTTTCATCTAGCACTCTCCTTTTCACTTCGGCTTCAACAATTGCAACAGGAAGGTATTCATTGCCGATGAAGACATCAAAGATTGTACAGTCATAGACTTGTCTAACCTCAGCTGCTAACGTGGTCAATAAATGAGACGAGTAGTGGTACCTTGTTCCGCCGTCGAAGTCGAGCTGTTTATTTTTCGACCGGTAGAGCTTTTGATCAATCCAGCTGATTCTCTGTCTGATTCTATCCTCATAAAGCCCCAAAACATAGACTTTCCCCTCGAAAGTAAAACCAAGCAACCCCGTCCTTAAGAAGTCCATTTCGAGGTTACCATTGGCGCCACGGCACTTTGCATGGAAAATCAGCCTTGATTCCTTTTTCAATCCATAGAATCCACCGGATAAGCACGGACTGTCTATCCAAAGTTCACCAAGTTCGCCTTTTCTAACAATAGTCAGCGTTTCCGGGTTCACAATTGCTAACGTTGCATCTGGGAGTGGATATCCAAAGGCATCGACGCGCAAAGAGTTAGGAAGTTGTTCATCGGGCTCATAAGAACTCGTGTCAAGAATTTGGACTTTGTTGCTAGAAAGGGCTTCTCTATCAATGATCACCGATGATATTTCCTCGCTCTGCTTGGGCACTGTCTCAAGTCCTAAGTTCTCAGAGCCGCCTAACCAGTCCCTCATTGATATAACCATACCCCCGTACTCACTTAATGTAAGCATTGGGATGATCGCATTGCGCGGATGAGGGCAACCTAGTGGTTTTAAATAACGTTCAGTGAGCACCTCGATAAACTCCCCATCCACTGTAAGAGCATTTATAAGGACCCATTTGACGGAAGAGAAATCAACCTTTTGCGTCTTAGAATAGTACCTCGTTGAATTAGGAGTCAGTTGGTAATCATAAGTTACACGCTTCAATCCCAAGAAATCCGCCAAAAGCAAATTAGCCCGACACCTGGATATTATATTTGCGTAGAGACCTTGGACTTCCATGACCTTAGGTGGGGCCCAGACGAGCATATTCCCGGAATAAACGGTGAACATGACACCGATGATCAAACCTATAGATATTCTGATGTCAATAGTGGCTAGGAATGTGCGCTTGGTTCTTCGGCTTGTGCCTATAGGTTGATTGAGAGCTCCCTCTGTGTTTGGAACACTCAGCAAAGACATATCCAAGCAATTCATTTGATGTAGTATGGTCCTCCGACTTAAGGCGATACCACGAAGCTCTCCCACAGGAGAGCGAGAAAATTCAACATAAGCCAAATCCGCCTTAGATTCCGAGGCGGCTGTTTTACGAAGCATAGCGAAGACGTTTTCGTGCTCAGATTTGCGAGCAGAGCCTAAGTCGGTGGTCCGTATTCTAGACACCTTGGACGGCCAGCTCAACTTAGAATCAGTGGCATTCATTCTTTCGAGCTCCTTGTTAACTGAATCGGAGAGCAAAATCACGGGAGCCCCGGTTGACTCCATAATTTCAAATATTTCACCGAGAAAGATGTCTTGGTGTATTGGAATTGCGGGTACGTTAGCCATGAAGCAGCCAAATAAAGCTACCACAAATTCACACACCTCATTGTCTTTGTATAGGAGGATAGCACTGGATCCAGGCTTCAAATGCACTCTCAGTTTGATTTCCGAGGCAACTTTTGCGGCTTTGAGATATAGTTTCTCCCACAGTATAGATTGTTGCTCTTTTCCACGAGCATCTAGAGCCAAAAATGCAGTCTCAGTACGTTGGCTAACTGCTCTTTCCTTCAACTTATGCACGAGACCCTCGTTAGCGAAGGACTCGAAATCAGTAGCTTTCCGTGGCCGTAGGATCTTCTCCATTTGCAGCTCTTCGAGTTTTGCTTGCACTTGATTCAGCTGATGAAGCTTGTTGACTTGCTGCATGATTTCTTCTCGCCGGTTAATGTAGGTCCATTGGTCAATAGTCTTGTTCACTGTGAAGTCTTCTTCAAGCTTTTGCAATAGAAGAAGCATATCTGGTGGAATATCTGGCCCTCCCATATATGTCCCCGGCAAATTCTTAGTTGACTTGCGGACGGTCGTCTGCCTTAAACCCGTCATGGCAAGGTTAGAGGTAAGTTCGCGGACCGAGTGTGCAGCCAGGCTGATACGAAGCTACACCAGACGATAAAACAATGTGAGGGCCAGTGAATGTATCTCGGATCACTAAGACTGACATTCCCTCAGCAATACTTGCCGGACTGCCAATTTCTCTAAATTCCCATACTTCTCTACAGTTCACGAAATCCCATATAATACACATATCCGAATTAAAGATTACTCAGCAGCACAATTATCCACTTATTTCAATTTGTAAATGCGCGCTTATTCACTAGCTCACGTCTTCTTAGGGTCCCCTCTGGACTTCGTCGTCAGCTCATAGGTTTTCCTGGCAGTGTTTGAAAGACTAGTTTCGATCGGAACTGCCTTCATTCATGATCCCTGGACCTTTGTACTCAAGGTCCTCTGAGAATGATATGCCCTTCATTTTACAAAGCTCTACCAATTTGGTATTTTCCTCTTTCAAGTAGTCGATGTAATCGGCCAGCTTCGTGAGAATGCTCAACTCTGAGCGACTCTCCTGCTCTGAGAGTGTTGGGGTGAGCTGTACAATTCTGTCAAATTCAGAGCGAATATTTTCCCTTCGCTTTTGCTCTGATGCGATGTGATGTGCCTAGTGTTAGTGGGAAGACAGGGACCGACCCATGACGTGGTAAAAGGTTAAAACGTACCTTTTTCTGCTCTTCTGTGAGCGTGGAAACTTTTCTTCTCTCCTCGTCTGACGACATAATGTGTATCGAATCCTTGTGATGGTTACTTGATTCTACTGAAAATGTGGGGTGCGCTGTTGCTCCCCACCTCAGGAGTGTGCATAGATATTAGAGACAATTTGCACGGTCGCAAAATGGTATGAATCCGTGCAAGTGTACGTTCTCGAATCAACGGCGGTAGATCTAGAATATTGTGCAATTGTTTGTAAAAGCTCAGGCGTTGGTAAGATGCCTTAGCCAGGTGCTCTTAAATACTTCGAGACTCTGGATATAATGACGGAGTAAGCTTCAAAGCCCCGCAGACATTCTCAAGATGAAGTTCACTTAGATTCTGCTTGCAGTTCACAAATGGAAACTCAAACGGCAGCATAACTGGTTTCAAAGTGCGGGTCCGAGTTTTCTTTTGTACTACTCCCTAGTAAGTGAAGAATGCTCGTTTTACCACCTGAGAATAATTCAGATGATGATATCACAATCATTGCTGACTGCAACGACTTTACCAAGCGCTGGGGTACAGCTCTGGGTCAACTTCATTCGATGAAGCTCCTCATTGTTGTGCTAACGAATCAGTACTTCCCCGCGACCTCTGGCAACCAAATTGAAAGTAGACCGGAAACGAACGGAGTGCACGAGAAGTACATGAAAAGTCTCAACTCACTACTTATTAAAGCGACAGTTTTAGTTTGTGCGTTCAATTTCGAAATCCAATCTGCCGAACAGCATTTTGCTCGCGTTGCTGCTGAGATTGCGAGGATAGGACAGGCTATCACGAGCTTATCTTCGGAAGTTACAGCATTCTATTATGACAACAGAAATATAATTAGCCGCACTAAGGTAGCCGTCAATAATGGCTGCTTTTACCTAGCGCTGATTGCTTTCCAACGAGCCTATAACAAGCATGCAGAGCTTTCGGAAAAAGTCCAAAAACTCAAGAATGACAAGGAAATTTCACTCCCCAACCTACAAAGGATTCTCAATTCCATGTTATTGGAGCCAAAAATTGAAGGAGCCCTTGAAATTGTAGAGAAACTTGTGATGCGCGTGCCTGCTTGTGCCCTGGACACTTCTCCGTACCTTGACGAATATGATTATAGCAGAGACGTTCTTTTGAAACGATCCTTCGAATTGAGGCTGCAATTTGAATCGTCAAAGCAGTTTTTCAAATTTTGTCATCGAACTGAGCTGCTCCGGTTGCAATTGTTAAAAACAGAGCCTCGATTCCTTTGGGCTAGATATCTTCTAGATCAAAGTTACATAAGGCGAATTTTTCCGTTACAAAAAACATTGACCACGAGAATTAAGAAGAAGGTCTTCAAGTTTGATCGGAGGAATGCATTCAACGATTTGGCGTCCTGAACACCAGTTGTGCATACTCACCTCATCTCGCGGTAACTCATCCTATTGATTTCCCAACTATGAGAATTCTAGCATCTGCAGATGAGATTGGCAATGTAAAGGAGATTATCTGTCAAAAAGGTACCGATACGTCTCTTAAAAATGGTCAGCAACCTACGTCTATCTCGGTCCTCTTACAGAACTCAGAGGTCTCTTCTGTTAGGCATCGCATTTTTGATATGGTCCTCCTGAAGAGTAAGAGGCTCGTGGCCCTTAGACATGGTGGCTTTGTGACCTTTGACGGTATCGATCTTGATGAGGGGGCAGAATCATCGTCACATTTGCTCAAACTACCATTAGAAGACCCCGAGGACAAACCCATTGCCCTCTTGTACCTCCAAGAGCACAACTCTGTGTTGGCGGCTTTTCAATCAGGTGCTGCTTATATCATTAAGATTGAAGAGAATCTTCTGAACTTGGAGCCCATCGCAATTATGCTCCCGAAGAGCAAAACAGAAAAAGAGCCATCATTCCTAAGTGCAATTGTGCAGAACCCAAATGATCTTGGAATTTTCGCTACCGGCGGAAAGAACAGTGACCTTATTGTTTTCAGGTTGTTCAGAACAAAAGATATTGAAAATCTGGACCTCCATGCTCTGGACTGCAAGCCCAAAGTACTTTTTCGTGCTGAAAATGTTGAACCAGATCATTTGGGACTAGAACAGCCTGTCTGGATCAGAAAGATTCTCTTCTCAAAAAGCTCAACGAGCCGGCATTTTCGACTCATCACGGCTACTCACTACGGCCAAATAAGGATTTACGAATCCAAGGAAGACGCCGAGCCAATCGGATCATACAAAGTCAATGACAAGCCTCTCATATCACTCAAGTTTGCAGGTGAATCAGAGGAAGATATCGTTGTGTCAGACACGCATACTTTTGTTGCTCGTCTCTCGTTAATACAGATCAACAAGAAGGCTCAAAAGATTATCTCTGCATCTGCCGGAATATTCTACAAACCAAGTCTCAAGCTTTTGGGTAAATTTAGTGAAGGCGGCAATACTGGCGCGATACACGGTGTCGATGTAAACAACGAGGAATCACTTATTGCTTGTGCTGGTTTGGATCGCTACTTACGTGTGTTTGATGTCCAAAGCCGTAAACTTTTAGCGAAGGTTTATCTTGGAGTTCAAGTTAGCAGTGTCATTATTGTGGACCCCACGGATCAGTCTACTCAAAGTGCCGAGTTTGAGGCGCCGGAAGAGGATGAGTTTTGGAATAATCTTCCCCGAAAGGAAACTGTTCAAGAAGAGCCTGTCATCAAAAAAAGGAAGAGGAACCTTTGACCGTCATGTATTCATTAAAAGATTTATTTATCAAGATTCGACCTTTGGAGCTCTTGGTCTGAGGTGACTCTCTTATCAGATCTATTGCTGGTGTTTATCTCACTCATGCACTGCCACTCATCCAAATAAGTACTTTTCCACAACCGGACTTTTCCGTCACCACCGGATGAACTCAAGACTGTGCCGGTGGAATTCCACTCAACATGCCAGACTTCCAGTCGATGATCGCTTAACTTTGCAATTTGCTTGAATCCGATACTCTTACTCTCAGTCTTGGTTCCTTTAAATATTCTGACATAACCATCCTTACAGCCAGTGGCCAAGAGATGGAATGTTCTTCCCATGGAAGGTGCCCAGCTGATTGATCTTATCAAACCACCATGTTCTGGTAAATTGCCAACTTTTATGTACGCGGGCCTCGATCCATCAGCACTGTTTAATCTTGATGGATTCTCCTCAATACCTAGCCGCGTATCCTGTGCACCTGGGCTCGCTAGGTCAGCATTCAGCACCAGACTTGATGACTCGTATATAAACGCTTGATCTAGAGCCACAACTGCGAGCATTTCCGTTTCCGCGAATTTTGCTGGACACCAAGTGATACCAAAGCTACTTTGTAAGCTTTTTGTAGGCAACTGCAGTGTCAACAACGGAATCTCGGCGGTGAGGTTCCAAGCCAGTAGATCTGATGGCTCTATGGAATCGTAAACTCGAACTATTCCATCGGATCCAATGCAAGCAATCTTTAGCCCAAGGTGAGGTGGTGCAAACTCAACGTCGTAAATGGGGCTATACAGTTCGACTGCTAGAGTGGCTAGTTTTACCCACCTTCTTCCCAGCCCATGTAGCTCTTCAGGCGCCTCTTGCCAGATCTTGACAGTTCTATCAAATGAACAAGACGCTAGAATTTTCGTGGATGAGAACTCTGGATGTGCCCAGCAGACTCGAACGACCAGAGAATCATGAGCCTTCCAGGAATCATTGATAACCCACTCTGAGCTATCAGGATCAAGGTCGAACACTTTTATGTGATGATCCGAGGAAGCAGTCGCCACATTTCTTCCATAAAAATCATACTTTATATCGTGTACCAATTCCTCGTGGCCTGTCTGAAATATCTTCATAATGGATTGTTTGAGTTGAATCAGTATGAAATATGCAGTATGCAGTATTGGTTTTCGAGAGTCTCAGATTCACATATTGTATAGTGCTTGATGAAATATTTTTCCTAGCGAACCTCAAATTCAAGTTTGAAAACATCTCCATGGACAATTTCACGGAAGAACTGGCGACTTTTGGCGCCACTACTAGGTGCTTGCGACTGTAGGAAGCACAGCACTGGTGCATAGAAAAACGGACTCAATTTGTGAAGTCGAGAATGTCATTCCTGAAAATACGCGGCGCTCTCTCTATCTTACCATCTGGCTTTTTCGATTAATGCAAGCGATATTGCTGAAGTTTTCGCGGGTCTAATTCGCGCAGTACCTCCAACACCTCGCGTATGCTCAAACCCATGAAAATAGCGGCGGCGGCTGTCGCCGTGGGCTTGATACGAACGCATGATCCGCTTAAAATTGCCGCGGCATTTGGCATAATCGGCTATTTTGCAACTTCAACATTCATACCAAGAATGGGGGAAAGCTTCAAGAAGGTGGGCCTACAGGGCCGTGATCTCTCCAAACCTCCTCCCAATGAGCCTATTCCAGAAGCCATGGGAGCAGTTGCGGCGATTACATACATCGTTCTCATTGTCTTGATCATCCCGCTCGTATTTTTCAAGTATCTCGTATCCTTCCTGTCGATCTCCAATGACGAGGATGTGTCCGCTACATACAGTAGCCAGTACCTGGCGACTCAGCATTCAAGGCTATTTCCTCATAACAAATTGGCGGAGTTCTTGAGTGGGACGTTGTGCCTTTTGAGCACAATACTTCTAGGGTTCTTTGATGACTTGTTCGATATTAGGTGGAGACACAAATTCTTTCTCCCCGCTATTGCGTCGCTTCCACTACTCATTGTGTATTATGTCGATTTCAGTGTGACCTCTATTGTGGTACCCGGTTTCGTGACTAAGTACCTGATCGGGGAGTATTTTGTGGAGATTGCAGTAAGGTTATTCCTGCAAGCCAACTCAGTGGTAACATACGTTACAGGATTGCGCTTCACTACTTTGGCCAAGGATTACGACGTTTCAACCAGTCCGAGTCCTAAACTCCTTGATTTGGGTATTTTCTACTACGCATACATGTCAGCGTTGTCCATATTTTCCCCAAATTCGATCAACATTCTCGCTGGCATAAATGGACTCGAAGTTGGCCAATCTGTTGTCTTGGGAATAGTGTTTCTTTTGAACGACTTGGTTTACTTAGCCTCGTCCAATGTCTCAAGAGCAGCGACGGATTCACATATGATATCTGCAATCTTTATCCTCCCGTTTTTAGGGGTTTCTATAGGGTTGCTCCAGTTCAATTTCTACCCTGCGAGGGTTTTTGTGGGCGACACCTACTGCTACTTCAGTGGAATGGTGTTTGCGGTCGTGGCAATTTTGGGTCACTTCTCAAAGACCCTTCTTTTGTTCATGCTTCCACAAATTTTGAACTTCATCTATTCCATTCCTCAACTCTTTAATGTGCTACCTTGTCCACGCCACAGACTTCCAAAGTTCAATGCTGGGGATAACAAAATGAGCCCAAGTTATGGTGAAATTACAAATGGATACGGTGTTGGTACTGTACTCTTAAGAATCCTCGAGTGTTTCAAATTGATAAAATTAGAAAGGGATGCGGCTGGTAAAGTCCAAAGGTTTTCAAATATGACGCTTATCAACCTTATCTTGGTTTGGTTTGGTCCAATGCGCGAAGACACGTTATGTTTGGTTATCCTCGGTATTCAGTTTCTAGTGGGTATTTTGATGATTTTCGTCCGTCATACCATTGGCCCATGGTTGTTTGGGTACGATAATCTAAACTGGGCTCCCTGCAATTTTGCAACTTTGTGCGGCGTGTTTCAGAGTTCGTAGAATGCGAAAGGTGAAACAATGTACATTAAGCTGAAACAGATACGAAATCTACATAAAAGCTTTAAGGACTTCAGCTCGAAAATAAATTAAACCATCATGAATCAAAGGAGAAAAGTCACTTTCAATGTAAGCAGGTCATACAAATTGGAGAAGATAATTGGTGAAGGCGCTTACGGGACTGTAGCCTCCGCCATTCATCAGCCAACGGGCAGTCTTGTTGCCATTAAGAAAATAAACCCCTTCGACAAGCAGCTCGTGTGTATAAGAACAATTCGTGAGTTGCAATTGCTACAGTTCTTCAATGGTCACGAAAATATCATTGGCTTACGTGATGTCCAAAGACCATCAAGTTTCGATGCTTTCAGTGAAGTCTATATTATTCAGGACTACATGCCATCTGACTTACATCGACTTATTTACACAGAACCTTTGCTGAATAGGCATTTTCAATACTTTACTTATCAAATTCTTCGAGGGCTCAAAGCAATTCATAGTGCAGGAGTTATTCACCGTGATCTTAAGCCCTCCAACATTTTGGTGAATAAGTACTGCGATATTAAAATATGTGACTTTGGATTGGCCAGAATCCAGAATATAGACAAGAATGGGTATCAAAATTGCAAGCTCACAGAGTATGTCGCAACACGGTGGTATCGAGCGCCTGAAATAATGCTCCTGCTCTCATCATACTCAACTGCAATTGATATTTGGGCCGTTGGCTGTATTCTTGCCGAGTTGATTTTAGCTACTCCACTCTTTCCTGGAAGAGATTACAAACATCAACTAACTCTAATTCTTCAATTTTTAGGAACACCAGATGGAGCCAACTCCGACTTCATTGACAATCCCAGAGTTATAAAATATATTAAGCTGCTTCCAACTTATGAGCCAATTGACATTACTCGTTATTGCACTATTTCGTCCAGAAGATCTCGTTCTGAAGGAGAACTCAATTCTCAAGCACTAAATTTGTTGGCTTCTCTCCTTCGATTCAATCCGGAATATCGACCAACAGCTGATACCTGTTTAGAAGATCCTTATTTGTCTCAGTTCCATTGCAGCACCGATGATCCCCCCTCAAGGACCCAACTTACTGAAGAAACCATTTTGGGAATGAACTGTGAAGGGCTAAGTATGTTCCAACTCAAAAGCTTACTCTACGAAAAGGTCGTTTCGCTTACTTCCTCCTCCCATTAGCGTGTATTTGCAATCTGCTATTAATGGAGAAATCTGAAATCCTCTTTGATCGAGGAACCATCATTACCTTTGCCCAACTCCTTTTCCCAATTCATTGTCTTTAACTCAATCTGGCGGTTCAACATCTTCAATCGCCATCTCAATGCCACCGCACAGCAAATGGCGAGACCAATGAATACGCAGTTACAAATAAAGGCAGTAGCGTATCTGGGTTTATCAGACAACGGGTAAAGATAGGAATTCCAAATCGAAGCAGAGTTGGACAAGCAGTTCATCAATGAAAGCGCAATGGCTCTTTTCATAGGGGGACGTGGAACCGAGTTCGACATCCACGCCAAGTCAGTGGTGAAGGTACAGTAAAGAGCAGGCACCATAATCACCATGGAGAAGTATCTTGCACCAGTATTTAAAGTTGCCACGGCAATGATGAAGGAAGCAAGAGCCACGCAAAGTGGAATAACCACATGCCAAAATCTTTCACCTGTTTTGTCGGCATGTCTCGCCCAAACAAATGTGGCAATGACAGCAAGGAGATAGGGGGGTGCGGTCAAACATAATGTCTTGATCCTTCCAAAGTTGAGTGTCTCCACAATCGAGGGGAAAAAGTTTGTCACGCCGCAAGCGGCAACCAACCACGAGTGGAGGCCAGTGCATGCCCAAACCTTGATATCAGTAACGCACAAGACGAAAGAGCCCCACCATGATTCCTCATTCATATTGTCATGGTCATCCTGACCGGTATCACATCTGATTTTGTATAATATGACGTCCTTCTCTAAACTGCTCAACATTTTCGAATTTTCTGGCATGTCCGGCAAAACGTAGTACGCTAATGGGGCGATTCCAACAGTAATTGCACCCTCAATGATGAACAACCATCTCCAAGATCTTAAATTATGAACGCCGTCCATATTGTCAACGATTCCGGCTGCAATTAAGCCAGAAAACGCACCTGAAAGCAAAGACCCGGAATAAAGAATTGAGTTTCTCAATGTAAGCTGCTTTCTAGTATACCAGCACGATAACACATAAAGGGCACTTCCGAAAAATCCTGCTTCAACGAAACCCAAAATCAAACGAATTGCAAGCAATCCACCATATCCCTGTACTGCTCCCGTGCATGTTGAGACTATTCCCCAACAGGTCATGATTCCGGTAAGAAACAAGGAAGGTCTTTTAAACTTATTCAAAAACATATTGGCTGGAATTTGCATAAGGATATAGCCCACAAAAAGAATGGAGATAGATGTTTGATACTGGTTTCCATGTAAGTTCAAATCTTCTTCAAGGCCCCCAAGGCGGGCACTGGCAATATTATTCCGGTCCAAATAATTCAAAATATACAACAACACAAGCATTGGAAGTAAGCGAATGTCAGCCTTGCGTGTAACTTTGCGGTGCATCTCATCGATTTCCTCGTCGGAATAACTCAACAAGGACTCGGGCTTTGGAACATCCCCTGCGATCTGTCTCGAAATCTCAGTATCAACGTGGTCTATCCGCGTCTTCTCTAAATCTTCAACGATCAGCATCTTCTGGTTAGTTTTTCCGGTGTACTCTGGCTATTTATATTGGTTCCGATGTCGACAGCCCCGCAAATGCAACCTCACCTGCAGAACGCAACCATATTTTCCGAGCTGCACCATGGGGCTACGAGGGGTATTTCGTGGGGTTGAAAAGAGTAAAGTCCTCAGTAGCCACCGAAAATATATCAAAGATTACAAACTCGTGTCAGCATCAAAATTCTCATATTTCCACTTTTCTTTCAGAATTTAAATCGCCCTCGAATCTGTTGTATCGAGTAACCCCAAAAATTCACGTCGCTGCGTTGTCATGCACCAATGCGGGGCGTACGTGCATGAAATTTTCCGAAGATCCCCAATTGTGCTCTTTCGAGAGTAGCACAGTCAGTAGTCTAATAGACACGATACAATTTAAGGCCACCGTAAGTAGTCAGCTGTGATATCGGAGACTGGATTTTTCCTCAATGAATCATCAGGCTCCCGAACAAAACATTTTTGACGCCAAGACATTCCCGGCAGCCGCGCGCTTACCACTGCATGCACATTCTGCGAGGCAAGGTCGAACATACTAGCCAAAATTAAAAACCATGCACTGAGGGGTGTGGATTGGAGAACAGAATACATCACTGTTCTGCGCTCCAATTCAAACACATAGTTCATTTTTCACGATGAGTCACGTGACCCTTGCCCCGATCATTAGTCGAGTGTTTTCCTGATAGCACCCTTCACACATTTAATACAAATACTGCGCATTATGCAAATAGATTCTGAAGACGATAATGAGGAATTTTTCTTGCAAACGCTTGCTGAATTGAGACGCCTGCGTCTCAACGCTGATCGAAACGATACTTCTGAAGATTCTAATGTGCCACCTGCGGTGTCTGGTACGGAACGGGTGGACGACGCCGCAAGCGCTGGGGAACCCCAAAGGGAACTTCTCGCAACGACCAGTCGTCTTGAGGATCAGATGGAAATTGCTTCACCCAGCAGGACCTCGTCAAGCCACCTAAGGAGTTCGCCTGCTAGTCTACCCCAATCCAGCTTGGCGAATATTCAGGACCTTCTAGCAACCAATTCAGGGGATTCTAATAGGGATCTTCTTGGCGTGATGAACAGATTGATTGGTGGTTTTGTCAACTCGCAATTTGAAAGGGAGACGCCATTTACTGAACTTATAAACACAATAGTTATATCCAAAGAACCGGACGTCCTATTAAGTTGTCTCAATGAACTTCTGGAGCAGCTTCTTGTCACGAATGCAATATCAGCTGAAAGAATGTTTAGCTCCGAGAAATTATGCCGCGGTTTGTTGAATGTCCTTCAGAATCCTGACTTCGAAGAGTATGAGGAACTCCAATTGATCACCTGCAGATGTTTTTACAACTATCTTGAAGTGAACTCAGATTTTGTTGTGGACGCTCTACACAATAATGCGCATGAAGCAATCATGAAAAAGATAGCCAGCATCACCTGTATTGACCTTGCCGAACAAGCGCTTTCTTGTTTGGAAATCATGTCTAAAGAAGACTGTCTGAGATCAGAAATCCTAATGTACGACGGCATAGCGACATGTTTGCAAAACTTGGACTTTTTCACAACCTTTGCGCAACGAAAAGCCTCCTTGATTGTCGCGAATGTGTGTTCAGCAGTAACGGAGCGGCATCGCCTATTAATAATTCGCGATTTTGAGTTACTATTGAGTGTGATAGAGACCTCGTCAGACATAATTGTGAAAGAGAATCTATGGCTGGCGATTGCAAAAATCATTGGCTCCTTGCACACTGGAAACGCGGAACTTGAGGAGCTTTTCAATAGCAAAGCACTAATTTTGCCAATGCTTGAGAAGATCCAGAGTTCGATCAAAGATCAAGGGAACGATCCGTCCACTCACGAAGCGCATTTCAAGCTTATTCAAGCAGTGATCTTCCTTGCTCAAAGTTCGGTCAAGATTTCGAGCTTATTACTTGAGAACAGAGTTGGGCAATTCATAACTGGCTGCATTGAACACTTTGGCAATTCAATGCCAACACTTGCAGGGTCGCGAGCTGTTACAATGGAGGCACTTGCTGCAACGCCGGATGGTTTTCTCTTGAGTGTCATGGAGCTAATCACACCCATCATTCCAGTCACTGAGGAGGCGGCTCATACTGAAGTTTGCAAGATGGATATTCAATTGCGGCCACTTTGGGTTTCTAACAATGAAGCGCGACTTGCAAATTGTCGGAAGTCCGAGAAAGCCGGCTTTTGGGAATTCGTGAATGACGTCTGGTTCATATTGATTCGGTCTTTCCATGCTACAATGGAAGCTGATGTTCGACGCCTTGCTCTTGTCGGCTTGTTGCGGATTTGCAGTTTTGGTGACTGTGATTGTCTTTCGATTATTGTTGGGTTCGCAGAGCTTGAAGATCTCTTAGCATCAGTAATAAGCTCTTCGGTCAGCGCAATGAAGCAATTGCCGCTTTTATCGGATGATGTGATGCAAGGGTCATCTATTTGCAATCTTGAACACCTACTTTGTTGCGTTGGCACCATCAAATGTTTGTCTCTGAAAATGTCTGGTGACTGGCTCAATAAAATGAGAAAAAGGGGGATACTTGAAAGCATACTCTGGATCGAAAAGAATATCGGCGAACCTAATGAATTGGCAGTCGCAGATTCGTCCACCGTATTGGAGACTCCTACTAGGGTACCTTATTTGGAAAATTTTGCATTCAAAACTAATGAATTCCCTGAGAGATGTCAACTCTCCCCCATTCTTAAGGTTTTTTGTCGAGAAATTTACGAATCTTTCCAAGCCAGATTAAGTATTGATAATGGCTACCCTCTGGGAGATTTTGTGGAATCTCAGCTTGAATCAACATTGCAAGACATCTTTCGGGATTCTGATGGCTTCAGGCTGAATGAGCGGTGGGCAACCGCCTGGCGGAAAATGGAGGAAATGCTCGAGAATGGAGAACTCTCTGTCTACGAAGAATTTGCATCGAGCTTTTTGAGTAATCTATACTCGGCCCTTCGAACGAGTAAGTGTGCAAGAGATGCTTTTAAGGATTTTGTGGCGGAAGATTTACGATTTCTTGAACTCTTGACCTCTTTCTTTCAAGAGTACCTCAACAGAATAGAAAATTTCCCGATTATGGGCTGCTTTGCATCTGGAAAGACAAGAAAAGCGTGTTCAGGCATGCTAAGCAAGCAAATCCGGATTAGGTTAGTGGAAAGGAGAGATTCATCACAAAAGCTGGTGAATTTAAAGGTTCACACTCTTGTCACAGTGAAGACTCTTGAGTCTTTTGCTGGCCGGTCCTTCAACCGCGAGCCGGACCTGATTCTAACATCTGATTTCAAAAACCGCAAAGAATCCCGATCAATATATTTGCAGCTTAATGGGTCTCGGATGTCCAAAGAGCTGACTCTATTAGGTGCAATTTGTTCTTGCTCAAGGCTGAAAAGCTTGGACGGCATTTGGAGCGAAACACATGTGATATACGTTAAAAGTACAGAGGATGTTGCCTCATCCGAGCTTGATGTTTCAAGTTGGAACGAGCAACTCGACTGTGTACTTCGATGTATGAAGGTGATAAAAACATTGGTTTCAGGTAGGTTCTCCGACATATTTATCAATTGGAGAGTCTCAGTGAAATTGGACAAATGTTTGAGTGATCCCTGGATTGTGATCGGAAGAGGACTTCCAAGATGGTGCTTTGAGCTCGTGCACAGTTATCCGTTCTTATTTCCTTTAAGCAGCCGTTTCAGGTTTCTTCAGAGCACTTCTTTCGGTTTAGCACGTGGCTTGGAACTATTTGCGAGTAAATTTGAAATGCGGTCAGGAAGAGCCGATCCGTATGGCACGAATTTGCTGGGACAGTATGATAGCCCTGGTGCCGGCCGCACAGAGAGGATGAAAGTCAAGATCTCGAGAAAAAACATCATGCTCAGCGCAATGAAGCTATTTGAAATTCATGGGGCAGCTCCACAGATTTTGGAATTTGAGTTTTTCGATGAGATCGGAACCGGTTTAGGACCAACCCTTGAATTCTACTCTTGTCTCTCGAAAGAATTTCACCGGCGAGTTCTTAGTATGTGGAGGTCTACAGACTATGGAGATGAAGATTTTGTTACTTCCACTAACGGGTTGTACCCGAAACCAATGAGTACGTCCGAGTTATGTTCGGAGAATGGGAAAAAAGTTTTAAGTTTCTTCCGTCTATTGGGCCAGTTTGTTGCTAGAGCTCTTTTGGATTCGCGCATCTTGGATTTGGATCTTAACGAGCACTTCCTAGCTTTGGTGCTCAATGATGAGATCGAGGACAGTGATTGGAGTGATCTCACCGAGTTTCGAAGTTCCTTGATGTGCCAAGAACTCATGCGCATTGATCCTGTGCTTCTGAAATCTGTTCTTAGACTTATTGATCTAAGTGAGTCCCATCCAGAGGTGTTAGATGATTTGGGATTGTACTTCAATCTACCAGAATGTCCAAGCATTGATTTAATTCCACACGGCAGCGAAATTCCGCTTCGAGTGTTCAACTTGAATAGATATGTTAGGGAACTATCGTCATTCATGTCTAGAGGCGGAGTGATTGAGCAGGTTCATTCCTTTAAGAAAGGGTTTTCTCAAATTTTCCCAATTGAGTCAATGAATGCATTCTCAGTTCCAGAGTTGAAGAGTCTTTTTGGCAGATCTGAGGAGGACTGGTCTGAGAATACGATCAAAGAAGCCATGAAGGCTAATCATGGCTACAGCCAATCTTCCAAAACCTTGGAGCAGCTTGCAAACACATTGTCAGCATTTAATCTCACTGAGAGACGGCAGTTTCTCCAGTTTTTGACTGGCGCACCCAAGTTGCCATTCGGAGGATTCAAATCGTTCAAACCCGAGTTTACAGTTGTACGAAAGTATCCAGAAGAAGGTGTAAGTGGCGATGATTATCTTCCCTCCGTTATGACTTGTGCTAACTACCTCAAGTTGCCGCAGTACTCGCTGAAGTCAATCATGCGGCAGCAAATATTGCGGGCGATTAAGGAAGGCTCAGGCTCGTTTCATCTTTCATAGCAATCTTTGTACGACAGTCTCTTTCAATCTTACGATTGTTCAATTATCTCATACGCAAGTGAACGTCACCCTTTTGTCAAATGCCCAGGTTTTTGCGTCCAGGTTTTATATCCTGCGTGCAACAATCGCGTGTAAGAGGGGTGTAATCATGGAGTCTCTTATTCAATATTTGGCAAAATCGGCTCTGCCAGCCGAATTTATCCAATTGAGACAGAATTTGATAGCTATATGCCCCGATGCTCTGCTGGCGATCACACAAGCCATTGAACAACAAATCAACACCGAAGGGGTGTCTCTTGGAAATCAAAACTTGGCTATCGAACTCAACAAGGATTCTTCAACGGGTAAATATTATGACAACACCGGAAGGAACATTTTCAATGTGGACGTCAAATCTTTGAAAGCAATCGATTTTGAAACCCAAGCTGATCAAGCAGAAGGGCCCTCATACTTAGACGATTTGCGTGGCATGTTGCAAGTTTATGGCGACCGATTTTATCCGTCATCTTTCGCTTACTGTGTGATTCCGCAGTCTTCGGAGTCTTTCACTATAGTTATTATTGGCCAAAGACTTGATGAGAAGAATAGCTTCTCTGGTAGTTGGAGAGCAATCTACAAGTTCACCAACGATCATACAGTGAATGTGTCAGTTGTGGTGGATATTCATTATTTTGAGGATGGTAATGTCAGCCTCAAGTTTAGTGATGAATCTAAGCAGTCTTGTCCATCTTATAGTGCTTCCTCGGTCGCTGACTTCATAAAGGTCTTTGAGGACCGAACAGTTGTCAAAATTGTGAAGGAATTTGGAGTTTTGAATAACAACAGCTTCAAAGCTATGCGCAGGTTATTGCCTGTGACAAGGTCAAGAGTGAATTGGGGCAAAGCTATTGGCAATTACAAGCTTGGAACGGATGTCCTAAATGTGTGAGTCTACCTTAGCTTGTTCAATGTCCATAAAATGAATGCCATCAATAGAAACAAACCAACTAACTTGGCAAGACTGGCATTTCGATTCATAATGGTTCGCAAATCGCCACTGGACCTCTTAAGTTTCGTCCATAACTGGCCAAAGTTATCATTTAGAAGATCCAACGTCAGTTGTTCATTTTGTATTCCGCCATGAATATCATTTTCCACCGTATTTCGAAATTGATTGAGCGTATTGGCTAGTTGGTCGAATCTTTCCCCATTTTGTACCTCGCGATGGCTGTATAAATTAGACATGTTATGGAGGGAGGGATATTTAGAGGGTTGAAGCTATTGTACACAGGATTGAGTGAAGGTGATCGCCATGATATACGGAACACCTATTCATTAATGTTCTGCTCTAATTTTATCTATTTGATACCTGATTGATCCAGCACCAACCACCTATAAACCTGTTCTCGCACGCTGTTTAGATTTAAACAAAATGGTTCGATGTTACTTTTTCCATACATTTTTTCCATGAGCTGTTAAGGGATTTGAAGATTATACGTTTTCCTCTTCTCAATTGACCCACTCTTTAGTGAATTCCTCTCGGTAAAATTGCCACTATTCTATCCCGCTACCATAGCTTTTGGCCCGTGCAATCAGTTGATCTCAGAATAATGTCGATTCTCATTGATACTGGGCTCATACTTAATACTTACCGATACAAGGTAGGTAAGCACGCTTGAGTTACATTTTTAGTGGCAAATGCTTTTGCAAGATCCTGAGACCTCATTCAACTGTGACAGAGAAGAGGACCGCAGTATCCTCCCACCTTTAGTGAATATTCGAATTGTCCAGTCTCGGAATAGCAAACGTCCCATAGTATTGTAGCCGCTATTTGTGCGATGAAGGTAATGTCATCGCATGAACACTCTTCAATTGTTACGAGGTCAACACTCTCCGAATATCGATTCATCTGCGCACGAATCCAAATCTCAATTATTCTTCCACGGGGTCATCGTGACAGGACGACTCTTTCTTCGTATACAAGAACTCCTAAATGATAGAAGTTTCAGATATGATACCTCTGCTATTGTTTAGGGTGGTTCAGTCTAGCGACCCTCGCTGCGAGGCTGTGAATATTTCATCGGATAAGGAAGCTGATTCGGTTTCCCTGAATTGGGCGCAATCGTTCTCCGATTTACCAAATTGTCGTAAGCTTTTAAATGTCGATTAGCCTGCTCATCCACAATTTGGAGCTCTCGTTTCGTGGTTTCATAGGCCTGAGCATGCTTTAATATATTGCTTCTTAGGGGCATTGTTTCATTGTAAAGATTCGTGACTTCTTCCTCTGATATCAGGTCGGGGTCACCCAGAAGAATAGCAAGTAAGCGGTCAATTTTCAACAAGCCCTTATCTAGGAGTAATCTTTCCCTTGCTCTCTCATCTTCCGAAAGATCAGAACTGTTCTCACGGACGGGAGATACGTAGTTCAATGGAAAAATACCCGATTTACCATCCACAGTGACACCTCTCCACCAATCGCGATATACGGGTTCTATAACTCTTATTACGTCACCTTTTCGGAAAGACAACTCATCGGGTTCGTAAGAAATCAAGTCGTAGAGGGCACGAACTTTCTTCACTTTTGAGGGGACTCGGTCCTCACGTCGCTTGATTGTATTCTCCTGATCCAAATTTGTCTTTTCATTCATCACGGAACTTGCTCGCATATCTTGAACCGATAACTCTGTGGCTCTTCTCATATCGAGTTCCTCTCTCTGTAGCTCTGCCGCATTCAAGTGATGTTTCGAGGGCTTTTCCGGATTCAAGTATTGTGGGAACCTGGATTTCACGATCTCCAAAGCATCTTCTATCGGCTTAAGGGATCCATCATTCTTAAATGAGATGCTAAGCTGCGAAATTATCTCCACAATTCTGAGTTTCACCTGCTTGTGAACACGCTTATCCTCTAACTTCAGAAGAAGAGCAGACTGTAGGAATAATCGAGAGGCAATGTTCTGTTTCATTCTGGAGCCACAATTCTCTCCAACAGCTAACAACAAAGAAAGTGTTCGAAGTATGACATTGGCGTCCTTCTCGTTCAATCTGTCAAGTATTGCCTTGATAGCAACACTGGAAGCTGCTTCAGGCTCGACTAAGATGGCATCGCAGACTGCCAAATTCAACAGCCAATCGTCAGCAGTAAGCGCTGCATCAGTTGCCTTTTCAATGAGTCCCTTAAGATCCGACATTGAAGGAAGGAGTTGGTATAAATGTTGACTGCACATAAAAGGGGGCAAGGAACCTACTACCGAAAACTGATTTGGGCTAATAGATACACGCCTCCGTGGAGAAGTCGAACGCGTAAAGCCTGCTTTCCTGCGCTTCGAGCATCCTCTGGAGAAAATATGGTAGGGCTCTAATTCCCCGTACCTTGTGCTTTTCGCATCTTTTTACCCAAATTCTTAGAAAACACAAAAGTTTTCTTCCCATCATCAACAAATTGCAATATTGCTTTAATTGCTCAATTGTTTGACATTTAAACGTTAGACGACCAACAATTCGTGCTCTTAGTTAAGTACTGTACAAAACCCCCTTTTCCCCCCTATTGATCCTAGCCCGCCAATCTCTGGGAGATTTGTCACGCGCGACAATTCTACCACATACTTGATATGCTATCCCCAGAAAAAGCCCATAGACGCAGAGGTTCGTCCGTCGGACGCATTGACGTCGGCGACACAAGTGGTGCAGCTTTCACAACTATGAAAACCACAGCGTCTCTGCGGAAAAGACTGAGCGATCGCATCCGTGCTCTCAACGCAGAAGCAAGTTCAGATTCTGCTATTGTAAGAAAGCTTCTTGTTGCCTTCAAAGAATTGGTGCACAGACATACCTGGATTGTGCCTTTGATGATGTTGATCACTACGCTCACAATTTACTTTATTGGTGGAAAGAATGCCTTTTTCCATTCGACGATTGAAGGAATGCTCTTCCCATCATATCACATCCCTGGAACTGATGAATATGGAAAAGGAGTAAATGACTTCTATTTTGTCGGGTTCTACTCTATTTTTTTCACGTTTCTTCGTGAATTTTTGATGTGCATGGTGCTCAGACCAACCGCCCATGCACTTGGAGTGAAAAAGCCAGGCAAGGTCAAGAGATTCATGGAACAGACTTATGCAATGTTCTACTATGGTCTCTCTGGTCCATTTGGTTTGTGGGTAATGAGCAGAACTCCTATCTGGTTCTTTAATACGCGCGCTTTCTATGAATCGTACCCTCACAAGACTCACGATTGGTATTTTAAAGTATATTATCTCGGACAAGCTGCATTCTGGGTACAGCAATCAATAGTGCTCGTGCTTCAATTGGAAAAGCCCCGAAAAGACTTCTACGAGCTTATTGTTCATCATATCGTTACTATCGCTTTAATTTGGTGCTCTTATCGCTTTCACTTTACTTGGATGGGAATAGCAGTTTATGTCACTATGGATGTATCTGACTTTTTCCTTGCCACTTCGAAGACTTTAAACTATTTGGACTCGCCAGTCACTGGCCCATTCTTCGTGGTGTTTGTCCTTATTTGGATTTACTTCAGACACTACATTAATGTTAAAATATTGTGGTCAGTTTTGACTGAGTTCAGAACCATCGGCGAGTGGGAGTTGAATTGGGACACTCAGCAGTATAAATGCTGGATCTCTCAACCTATAGTTTTCGGGCTCATCTTCGCGTTACAAATTCTTAATGCCTATTGGCTTTTCTTAATATTCAGAATTCTTTCCAGATACGTTGTGGGAGGAGTGACTCAGGACGAAAGAAGTGACGACGAGGAGGAGGAACCTATTGAGAAGAAAGAGCAGTAAAACTGCGACACTATATACATTAATTCAGTTTTTGCTCTTGGAATAGCTCTCGAACGCAATATGGCGCTCCTGAATTCCAGCTTGACCCGCAGAACTCAAAACTTCAAGTATCAATTCCCATACCCGGACAGAGTCATCGTTACAAGGAATAGGGTAAGTGAGTAGCGAGGGCTCCATATCAGTGTCGCAGAGACCGATCGTCGGAATACGCTGGCTAATACATTCTGAAATGCAATTCCTGTTCTCCACTGGGTTCATCATTATAACCAAGTCAGGTTTTATCAAAGATGAATCCGAAACAACTTTTCGGTCCGTACTTTTGTCAACCAAATCAACTTCTATTCTTTGCTGGCCGGAGAGCTGTTTGGATACTTCCACGAAGTTTGTGATCGTTCCTGGTATCCATCTGTGGGATACATAGTATCCTTTACATTTTCTGGCGGCACGTGCAATTGCAAGCCGGTGTGCCTCATTGGGATTCGTACCAACAAAAACAATCACACCTCCTCTCAGCGCGACTCCCTTGACAACTTTGCTCGCCCTCGTGAGGGCGATCATCGTCTCGTTAAGATCAATCAAATAAAGTCCGTCCCTCTCTCCGTAAACGTATCTCTGCATTGAGGGACGAAATGATGCTTTTGCATGGCCCAAATGGCATCCTGCGGCTAACAAGGTAGCAATCGACATTTCAGAGCTGCTGATTGAATTCTGGCTCCTGGGTGAGTACACATCTTGCACTTCGGAGCCAAGGCCGCCATTCTTTCTCAAAAAATTCAAATGCCTGAGATATAGTTCCGGCACAGAATACTCTTTGTACTCCAGTGTTACTTTGAGATTGGGAAATTGATTGTTGGATCTGCCAATAGTAGAAACGATACCTTTTGTGCGCCCTAAAGACACCAATTCTCCGTTCTGCGAGTGCAGACTATACCATGGGCGATTAATGACCTCACTGCTGGGCAATTTCATCCTCTCACTGAAGAACGACTTGAGTTCACTATCAAGCTCCGTCACGTCACCCTGCAAGTCCTGATCTGCTAATATTGATCTCATACTAGCGCCCCTGATCAGGAATTCCGACGAAGACAAACTGTTCAAGTTTCCCAAGGATTCAGAGGCTCTATAATTCAATTCCCGGAGAACTTTCTCTCGAGCAACGGCTTCTTCTTCTTTGGCCAAAGCTTCTGCCAAAGCTGCCTCCCTCGTCAGCTTGCTTCTGTTAGCTTTGTCAATAGCTGAGACTGACGCATTTCTAAAGCTCCTGAAGGGAAGACAAGCCCGCATATAGCATGAAGCGCGGCTTGTTGTGAACATTGCCTTCGCTTGTTCTGAAAGATTTAGGTCGTTTTTTTTACACTATATGCAGACTTCAATTACAGGAGAGCCTCATGTCGGTACAGGTGAATACGTCCAAGAATTACCATGCAACAATCAATGCTATTAGTCTGCTCGCAAATTTGCAAACTTTGACTTTGCTTCTTATAAAAGTAGGTAGAGGAGATTATGTGGAAAACCTTGAAACCTCACTTTTTATCGTACAGTACCTAAGGAAGTGCCAAGTTGTTCAATGGGGTGAGATAAATGACATTATGAAGATTGTTGAAGTGTTATCGATCTTAGAACGTCAATTTTCGAGAGTTGTTATTTATGGACTCGAAATAGTCGAGCTCTACGATGCCAATATGACTACTTTATGGAATTCCCTACACCAGCTCCGCATGACTAAGCAAATTGAGTTCAGTATTGAGATCAACACAGGCCCAGAAGTAGAGGTGCCAATAGGTAGGTTAGCAGCAGTTGCTATGGAACATAATTCAATGTGCAGCAAATGGTGGCACCCAGCTCATGATTCCTCCTCCTCTGAAGAATCATCTTCTAATCCTGCTCCACTTTGACCAAGTTGACTAGCTAATGAGCTGATATCAAAATTTGAGCCTGCAGCTCCGGCTCCTCCCATCAACTTTGAAAAATCCATGGCGCTTGGATCTGGATTACCACCACCAAAATCGAGCATGTTCGCATCGCCTTCATCGTCGGCCTGCGCGTCCTGCTCATCTTCATCGACCCATTTTTCGAAATCTGTGCGGATGTAATGAAGTTTGACTTTCTCTTTGTTGAGGCGTGGCCAATACTCTTCCTGTGCCTTCTTCTTAAGGAGCACTAAAGATACATGATTTCCAGCCTCGACTCTCTGGATGGGCTTAGGATCAATTTCGCCGTAAAATTCAAGGTCAAGTTCATACTTTTCCGGGCCTGATCCCTTAATGGCACTGAATCGCAACGACTTCTCAGTAAGGTCGAGCTGAATATCTTTCGGGTCTTGCACCTCAAGTGTCAAAAAAATAAGGTTCTTCTCGGGAATTGCGGCATTAGATCTTTGTGCCCATAAGGCAACGGGATGAATTGACATTGGTGGTGGGGGGACAGGTGATTGACCAGTGGTGGGCAAATAAATACCTTTTACTTTCCAGAATGTTCGGATATTCGGTCACGTGCGTGGCCTCTGGCTGAGACTACTTTCGGCCAACGCACTGGAACCAGCATCATCTCCAAAATAATGTTAAGCTGCATTGTCACTAAATGGGCAATCGACAACTTTTATTCTACCTAATTCGCCTTCCACTACAGCCAACTTAAGTAAGTGTCACAGTCACTCTAAGTTTCGGCTCGCACCTTGCATCATTAAGTATCGATCTACAGGTATTAATACGGATGCTAAACATAATCTCATCAAAAGAGAGGCTTATTGGGTTCAGCCAAAGGGTCCGCACAGGGGAGGGTCTTATGATACGACGAGTGAAAGCCGTCTTTAAAAATCTCGGCAAAAGTCTATGACAAGTTTGAAGGTGAAGTTTAGAACAGGGTATTTCGAATTCAGATTACGCGACTCAAAGCTCATGGTAACAATTACTGAAGCGGCTTGAGCTGGCTATTTTAGGCGTTTTGTAGACATCTGAACTCCACTCCTCGATCGCAACGGGACATCTATTGATCTTATTAAAACACTTGTGAGAGTACAGAAACGCAAGGCCTGATGGCGAAGTTTTAAGAAAGTTCACGATCTATGATCCGTAGTTTCGTTTGGGACTGAGCTTTATTTCGTTCCAAAAATTCTTATGTCGTGGTGTCTTCCGACAATTGCCATTGCATACAGTATCGCAATTCAAGCCCCAGATAAGATCTCACAAATAATGCCATGGTGGGTGATTTGCCAGTTGAAATCCAAGTCCGAATCTTAAATGCCTGTCCGGGAAATGCTTTAAAGCATACGAACTCGCACTTTTATTTGCTATACAACGACTTATTCTTCCACAAGCTTCTCCATACTTTTGGAGACGGAATTGTTGAGGTACTTACGAAAGCGTACGCAAGTCTAAGAATAGCTGTCATTTCAATGGATGCTTTCAGACATGATTCTAGGGAAGTTATTGCAAGACGACTAAGATTAAAGGACTGGGGTAAAGTGGACCGCCCCTCTAGTGCGGGGGATGTTCTCAGAGCTATGTACATTAAAGATTCGTGGAGATACATTTACTCCTTATTTAAGAACAAGCGAATGTTTGCAGAATATTCAGATTACAAGATCGATGAGCCGAATAATTACGTCTTCAATCATTACGTGGAAATCAATCGGACATATTTACTCTCGTACGAGAAGACTTTCCTGCTTGCTCCTGGCAAGTACAATCTCAACATTGGGCTAGTTGTCAAACAGGGAAGAGGGCTCGGTACTACGAAATTTGAAGTTGAAGTGAAAAGCAAATCAAACCAAAAGTTCACTTTTTATCCTCCTACCAATATCAACGAGATTCTCCCGACGAATCAATTCTGCTTATTGAAAATTGGAGAATTCGTGGTACCCAACGCCTCAAATCTGGAACAAAGCTTGTTAGCCGATGTTAAGCTCACCATGGAAGAAATAGGGTTGTACCTTAAATCAGGTTTCACAATATTTTTTCTTGATATAGCTCTGCCGTCCAAGCTATTTAACGAATTCGATCTATTGTACTGTTCGTGCCCTGAGAGCGACTACAGGAACTTTATCAACCTTCCTTTGAAACAGTTCTACAAGGAGCTCATCAGTATTGAAAACAACATGAAAAATGCAAATACAAAAGCCAGAATTGCAGCACCTCAAGTGCAACCTGCACCGCTTGACCTTCTAGGTGCATCATTACAGGAATACTCGAAGTTCTTCTATCAGAATGGTTTGAAATGCAAGAGTTTCAAATTCAATACATCCTATCAACAGCATCAATTTGAGAAACGCTACAGCAATCAACCAGGAGTTAGATTTGGCTCAGATTGGCGTTTGCCCGTTCTACTTGACTTATGAGATTACAAGGGCTCCCAATCCGCATATATCATATTTCAACGACTTATGTTCCTTCAATCAAATACAACCATACATTTTTTTTCAATCATCCAACAATATCTCTCATCTAATAAGTTTAGAAAACCTTATTTCTAACCACAAACGAAACAACCTACGTACGTTGCAGGCTTCACCAAGCCTCAACATCTCAAGATTCATATTTTCGGGAGAAATATATCCTGGGAATTGTAGAAAGGGAATCTATTTGAAAAACTGAACTCTGAATCTCAGATGACTGATCACTATTCTATACCACGCACTGATTGCAAAGTCAATGAGTAAGTTAATCCTTAATTAATTCCCAATGCAAGGAGAAACCCGGTTCAAACTTAACGATACACAGTTTTTTCCCAAACCTCTCTGCAACTTCGATTAAATATGAAACGTCTATTACTACAAATTCAAAATAAATAAGTATCTCATCAAATAACATGAAATTATTGAAATAGTTAAAGGAACCATACATATTTGTGAAATACAATTTCTCGTTGTATCAAAGTGATCTCACTTTACTGCAAATTAACACTATACTTAATACCAATTTCCAGATAATGAATTCAAGCTGACAAACTCATTTCAATTTAATAGAACCAATGGGCTTACTATTTGTCGGATGCTTCTAAATTCCCTCAGTTTGGTATCGCCGATAATTAAACGAAGCCTCTTATCAAATTGAAAAGTATTCCCAGATGCATTAGTGTAATTAGAGTATAATTTGATCTCTTGAATGATTGACGACTGAGGGTCCCAATAATTGCCTTTCAATTGAAAGATTAAACCGTGTATATATTTGTCCCTGCATTTCTTCCTCCAATTATTAATGTATTAAGCTACTCGCTCAAAATCGAAATATCATGAAAGCGAGAAATTACAAATTTCTAACTCTTCTTGCACTCAAAATCCCTTCTAAGAACTCAAACGTTGAAGGTATCCAATATTTGGGCAAAATAATTACCAGTGATCTTAATACGTTACAACTGCGGCAGTCGTGGTAGCTTGGGATACTCTGGAAATGTTTTAATTATTTCGGAAACTCTTGGAATTATGGTTACCGCGTATAGTGTGCTAAACGGAATGAAAAACGTAAAACTCGATTGCCGTAGTTCTGGTGCATAATGAGTTCAACAGTGAGTGATACTTAGACGGACAAACTTGACGTTCAACAACTGCATTTGACACATGTAAGAAGTCTGGAAGGATATCAGGAGCTCCTTTATTTGATTTGAGAATTCTATGTCGTGCATGTTCTTTTGAACTCTATCTTCGTTAATATACGGACAACTTGCTGTTAAGTTTTTTGGTACTTTTTCTAGGAGAATTGTATTTTTTTTTCAATAGTAAATTATATGAGTTTATCGGAATAATTAGGCTCTGGAGAGGAAGGATGGGGGTGAGTACGGGATGAGTAGAGACTCTACTCACCCCCAAGCCTCAAGAAACTGATGATAGAGAAAGCATCTTTACGGACTTGATAGCGTCGCTCTTATTATGGGTTTGATTAATCGCCTTCCCTGCATTTTAAGAGGAATTGTTTGAGAAGTTGATCCGATTAGGATATTGTGCAATCGAGCCTACATCCAGCATTCAAAGATTTCAGGATGTGAGAAAGTGATTGGTTCAAATGTATTTATCAAGCTATTTTCAAAAACTGATGATAAAGCTCAACCGCTGAATCGTCGACCTTACTGTGCTTCAAGTTCTGTTGGCTCGTAGAGCTGGAATAAAGAAAGTCATCACTTTCCTTTTGGGCAGTGAATTTATTATCTCGATATTGGACACGATCTTGTCTTTTCGATTCCTTGAATCCTTCGTAAATGCTGAGATCTATCTTCGAGACTGCAATTCTGTTCGTGCTTGCAAATATAGCTTGCCCGACAGTTAGAAATTGAGAAGTTCCTTCTTCCCTCGTTGTATCATCGTGTCTTTCGGTTCCGTTGGACGCATCTTTCCTTGCCTTGTTTACGGTAATGATATTGTTTGTAGCCTTCCGTGGATTTTTCGCTTGTTGTTTACGTGTTTTGAATGGGCTGTAGTGGAAATCCTTTGGTATTGTACTAGTATTCGATGGGAAATACCGAATATTCGAATTCATGCAAAATTGGAATAACTCAGGGAGAGCCTGGAATTGCTTTGGAACATAACATTCATTATACCAACTGTCCCCGAGGTCATGGTAATTCTTTCGGAGCGAGGGACCGTCTTCCAGAGGAACAGCCCCGGGTGAAGCGCTGAAGAAGTTTGGGTTGAACCAATGACGGTAGCTGAACCTCGAGTTCAAGTTCTCAGACTGAGTATTGTTGTGTAAATAATAATCGTTTTGGAGCTCCCATAGTTTCGGTTTCAGCGCATCATAGATGTAATTCCCTAAAAATAAATTGATAGCCTCCTGACGGATCAGGTCCATGAACGAATTGGAGTAAATTCTCTTGATACTGTTCAAAATGTCTCGTGTGTGGGAAGACCACTGGTTTATACGCCTGTATGAGTCCATTGTATTAACCAAATTTGAACCCCCATATTGGACAGCAATTGTATCCCCGTGGTCATGGAACATTTCGGTTAAAATATTTATAAGGTCAGAATCGTACTCAAGGTCTGCGTGTGCTGAAATAACACCTAAGCTTCTTAGCTGCTCTGAGAGCGCTTCCTTACAGATGATAAATTGAGCCGCGTTAGTTCGATCGAGGCAGTCAATGCAATTCGTTCGGATTATGCCTTTCTGTAGTTTGGTATCGCTAATTGTTTTCCCGTTATGAAAGAAACCTGTCCTCCTTATGGCTGAGTTCGCTATGTCCTTGATTGGCCCGATGACATCTAAGTTCTTCTTTGAGAATCTTGACATGTCGAACGAGTGATAAATTATCTTCTTTGATGGCGGAAGAAACTGGTTAAGGTACTTTATACACCAGATGTAGTGGTGATTTAACTTCAGTTCGCGGGGCTGTTTTTCCTTAGTCTTAATAAGATCAAGCACGATAACAGGCAGTCTGTATCTTTCGTATAAATTATTGAAATGCAAGGCCGAACTCTCAAAGTACGGGTCAGAAAGTTTAACTTCGATTGGAGGTTTGGGGAGCTTATTGAGATCCTGAGTCCAATATAGTGGTATCGACCCTCGGTGTTGTAAGTAACTTGTAAATTTTGAGCTAGAAAACATTCCGTAGTGAGGATCATGAAAGGACGATCGAAGCATATCTGAGACAATTTGCTCCGTTTCGATCTCGTTAGCAACGTTTCCCCGATCATTCACTCCTCGCTTAAGGAAGCGAGCACCTGCAAAGTGATGGGATCTCCTGGCAATTATCGTGATGTAAATTTTCCTTCCATAGATGGAAACGTTGGCCTGGTCGATGAAGCCATGAATTATGGGTTGAAACCACTCATGCGCAGCAACCTCAGTTTGTCGAAGAGCTGGTTCCAAAAGCATTTTGTTCCAAACGAATCGCTCATTTGGTTCAATAGAGGGTGCCTCATGGGGCCTCCGCTTTCTTTGAGAATTGAAGTTTTGGCTTCTGAGGTGCATTAAATTCGCTTGAAGTGAATTTGTAATATCATACGTGTAGCTCAAGTAGAATGTTTTGCCCAAATCCAAGTATTTGAAAATTGAAAGAAGCTTCTCTTCGTCGCTGTATTTCTCTGGCCTCCGATAGCGGAAGTCTAGAGGAATTAACTTGGTATCATCTACATGATATATGAAGTGTCCCCCTAAGACTGCAACCTGGCTGCACTTCGTCACCACACAAAGGTAATAGCCTCCTGTGAACTTGATAAAGCCCAAAAGCCCGTGGGCTTGTGCGATTTTGTGGATGCCGCCTTCGATTGAGTCATTGAGTCCCCTTATTAGCTCCGCCATGTCATTCCTAGTGAAGAAAAAGTTTTGATCTTCGAGAAGAACTAGGGCCAGCAGGGATGGATCGATTGAGACTTCAATGATTCTGAAGAGTGTTTCCACGGCGTTGCTCCCCACAATATACATTGTCGAGAGCGAGTTGTAGATTGTAAATCTCTGAAGAATGAACCTTCTATTTGATGTCTTCTCGCCGAATTTTACATTATCGGTGACATTTGTGGCCTCTCCGTCGGAGTTGGTAACGAAGGTATTCAAAGGGTCGCTTGCTGTCTCTTCAAGATTAGGTAGGGGCAAGGAAGAGTCACGCGGAGTCTCGGACTGATGGATCAGACTCATTTTGTGCCCACAATGCCGATGAGCTGGCCAGAAACAGTCTTGGGCAAACGTCAGCTAAAGTGCAGCTTGTAGGGGTAGTTGCCGTAAATAATTCGCGCTACCTATTGACTTTACCATCACAATAAATCCGTGAGAATATATATTAAAACTTCCAATCCAAATCGTCGGCTCGCCTTCTTACAGTAGCTCTCCTCTTTGTAGACATGAGGTCATCAACCTCACGCCTCATGTTCTCTCTTTTGAGCCTTCTCGTATTCCTCTCTCTTTCGATCTCACGCTTTTCAATTTCCCAGGGACTTAAAGTTTCGATGATAGGTTCCCAAATAGCGTTCCCGTTGTTGACGCTGCTGTCTGTCCTAATCCTTATACTTCTTTCGAATATTAGTCCAGCGATTTGTTGGTACTTGTGAAGTTCATGATTGTAAGACCCCTCTGCGATCTCGCGCCTGAGACGAAGAGTGATCTCATGCATGCAGTGGGCGATAGCAGGTTTGAATTCCAACGACAAGCCCATATCAGCAACTACAATTCCTGCAAAGTCCTCCGCTGATACCTCGGTTTGAGAAAGATCCCATTCAAACTTGTCTTCGAAAAGTCTCTTGCTTAAATTGACAGAAACATCCAAGATAACAAAGTATTGGCCCTCTGAAGGAAGTGTGATGGCTGCAGCGGGCGCCAAATCATCAAGCTGCTTTTGGATACTCTCAGCGATATCCAGCTGAATCTGGTTTGGGAGATCTAAATCATTTACAATGGTCGACGCAAATTGCTCAGGACTCACAGATTTATCATTGACGTTCCACATAAAAAAATCAATCAACTTCGAAGTTCCTCCGTTGTATTCTATGTTGAGCTTTAAAGGAACCATTAATTCGGGGCCAACATCAGATGAATCAGACTCTTCAGGCAACGACTTTGTAAAACGAGCTGGCTTGAGCAAATGCTTTTGCACCAAAACCAGTGCCTGAACATTTGCACTAGGAAAAGACGCCACGTTCTTCTCCTTGTTGGGATCCTCGACATCGAAATCTTCATTCACGTCAAACTCAGCGTAGTTGATTTGCTGAGCGTTCCTTTTTGCGGATCTCTCTTGCGGAATTTGAGTGTGAATTATTGCAGAGTCAGCATCCTTAGCGATACGCGAGGAAATGCCAGTGCTCAAAGCTTGAGGAGTGTATCTCGAGCTCTTCAGTGAAAGCGACATAGTTGTTTTCCGTAATCCGCGAGAATTCGTCCATATGCAAAACACACAACCGGACGGAAAAACATTGCTCAAAGGATTGCTAACGCATGGCCTGTTGAAATATTTTTGTGAGCTCAGCGAATTCTCAGACATTGCTGAGTCTCTTGGCTTGTCGCCCTTCCGCTTCGAAATTTGGAATTCACTCAACTCCCAAAGGAATACCATCGTCGATGCTATAACCGCCAACATCGAATCGAAGTCCGAATTACTGTTCACCTCAATTGATCAAAGAGACAACTCATGCGAATTTCGAGAAAATCCGTCCGAAATCAGGCAAAGAATGGGAATCCTATTGACGCATTGCAACGAGAGATTACAAGAATTAGATCGCAATATTAATCAACAAACAACTTCAATCAGAGAGTTCAAAGAAAATTCACTTACGATACCATGCTAGGGGAAGACTTCTGGCGACAAAGAAAAGTCCTCAGTTTCTGAAAGTTGGCCAACCCATTTCCAGACTTCAAATGTCCAATTTAGATCGTTTCTAACACCAATGAAATGAGAGCTCTCAATCCCACCTTTCGGGTGGGATTTCAAATAAACAAGCCGACCAATTCTCGAATGGACTAGCGCCATGGCGCACATTGAACATGGTTCGTGCAGAGTAAATACCACCATGTTATGGCAAAGATAGCTTTCAAATTCATTTGCTTCCTGGCGCCGTCTGAGAGCCTCTTCTGCAATCTTCGCGATGGCTCTCATTACACTGTGTTCGAGATGATTCGTCTCCCGATTGTCCATCGCGGTGCACACCGGCCTGAGTTGGCCCGAAGATCTATCAACTTCAGCAATCGTGGTTCCGATTTGAACTCCCGAAGTAGCTTTTATATGAGCCAACAAGCTCATTAGAATGGATCTCTCTAACTCCAAGTCGAATTTTGCAGTGACAAGCATCTGATGGTCAACGTTTCCTTTCCAGGTGGTGGGCCAGAAATCAGTGCTCCAAACTTGTGACTCGACTTTCGTCCTTGGTCCAACATTTGGGAGTGGTACCCTATTTTTGATCTGAGGTACCCCTGTGGCCATAAATTTGGCCAAGAAAGCAATCACGGACCCTTCGTCTGGTAAGTAGCGTGCGGAGCAAAGTATGGCTTCAATCTCGCCTGTAGAGCTTTTTCGAAGACGTTTGAAGTGTTCGAATTTGATAGGATCTTCTTCTTCCACCACAGTGTTTACAACTTTGAGAAACGGCTGAATTTGTTGATGTTCAAGAACAATGACCCAGGCATCAGCTAATTCGAGGTTCTGGCTACTCTCTGCAAGAAAGGATTGTCTCACCAACTGCAAAGTACCATCAAGAATTCCTTTTTCATAGTTGATTTTGTGATGCGATGTGCCCTTAGCCATTACCGCTTTGCAAGGTACAGGCCCAATACTCACATAACTTCTTGCAAAGATGAACGCACAAGAAAGTCTACTAAGTCACTTGAAATCCGAAAAATTTGGCTTGGATGACTCCAAAATTCTCGGAGAGAGTGAAACATCCTCTCTGATGGCAGAGTTCCACACTTTTCTTCTCCAGACATTTGTGATACCGATAGAATCCGCGATACTAGATGCCTTTTGTGTAGGTTACGTCCCGAATCTAGATTCAGAGTTCGATGAGTTTATTGAAGACCTTGTGCGTGAGCTCCACTCAAAAACAGGTATGTGTTTATGGAAAGAGACGCCTGAGAAGCTTGAAGTTCGAACTGGAGCTTCGAACCCGGCTCTGTCTAGCGAAATCGGGTACCTTAAGAAGCACGGTTGGAAACGGCTCTGCAGCAATATTGGAAGAAGACCCTTTTCGATTCTATTGGTAACCTCAAAGTGCTACATCATGCACGGTGGTGGCATGGTTTTCATGTTCGGGCCAAGATTGCCACGCACTTACCGCTCTAGTATGTCATATTCTACCTCTGGAATGTTCTACCGATCTGATATTCGAAAAGAACGAACCTTTCTTTTGAACATCAGTGAGGTTGGGATGAAGTCGTTGTTCAATGAGCAGTCGCCTCCCAATAAGATTCAAGCGAAACTTCGTAAGATCCTCCAAAGAAGCTATCACAATGAAAAAAGAGTGATTTATACCTCTATACTTACGAGATATGGTGTTTACTCGGAGCTGTTACAATCCAGGACCCAGATTAACGTGGTGGCCAGATTTGCCATCCTATGCGCTAAACTTATATTTCCATCAAAGGCCTTTGGGAGCAGGCAAAATTGGCGCCAGACATCAAGGTTGGTTGCCCACGTCTTGAAAGCCCCACGCTCTGGAGGTGTTCGACTTGAATCATGGGCAGTATGTTATGATCTTAGTTCGATAGAATGGTTGAACTTACGTGGCAGCCGGTCCAATGAGAACAAAAAAAAGCGAGTGTTGTTACAGAGTTTTTTAAAATGGTTCCTTGACTCATATATCTCAAAGCTCGTGAGTGCATTCTGGTACGTTTCGGAGGACAACGTCTCTCATTTAAATGTGTTTACTCCGCAGACCATCTGGAGAGCCTCAAGCAGCACTTGGCTTCAAGGGTACATAAATAACTACCTAGACCCGATCCCGGATCAGTCGTTCGTGGAGCAGTGGAATCTGGGGCACCTTCGAATGATACCTAAACTACTTGATTTCAGGCCATTGTGCATTCCACACAAGGACCGCCGAGGGAATTTTGAATATACCATTTTCGACAAAGATGTGATTACTCCAATAAGGGGAGTTTTAAGAATTTGCCAATCAGAGCGCGACGAAAGGGCTGGTGTAAATCGCTGCGCTTCTGTAAGTGATGTTTGTAACATAATCAAGGATTTCAAACTGAAGTTGTCGAAATTCTATGGCGATGATTTGCCTGAAGTGAATGCAGTCAAGTTTGACATGAAACACTGCTATGATAATCTCAACCAACTGAAAATCTTTGAGTTGACAGAGAGGCTTCTTCGACAAGACTCTTATATTGTTAAAAAATTTGACCATAGAAGAGCTCAATCTGAGTTCAGCAAGGTGAAAATGGAAGTACACGATGAGCTCAGTCTCGAGCAGACGCTTCAACCGCGAAGTAGTGATTGTGGATTCATTGAAGATTCTAATAAGACTCTCATATTTACAAAAGCTCAAATTTTAGAACACATAAGGCTGCAGGTTTTGGATTCCACAGTGGCTATACTTTCGAAGCGTGCTGTCTACAAACGTCGAGGCGGGGTATTTCAAGGATTCCCTTTACTGTCGACGTTGTGCGATATAGTATACAATGACATGGTGGATACCATGTTCAATTTCATTCTGGAGGATAAGTTTGCTACTTTAATAAGGCTTGCGGATGACTTTCTCGTTTTGAGTATTGAACGAGATGTTTGTGTAAGAGCACTCGAGGTAGCCAACTCACCCCAGATGGCGGACTATGGTGCTTTCATAAATCGAGAGAAAGTTAAAGAGGCATGCCTGGAGGCCTCAAATAATTTTATTGATTTTCTAGGATTGCACATCGATTTGAAAACTTTAGAATGCGCAAAGGCGCTGTACTCGAGATTGAGGGCGAACGACTTGACTTATACATCAATGAGGATTCTCATAAGGAAATTTAATCACCATTTTCATCAAATTCGGTCACGAATTTTTGCTCGCGGTGAACCCCGGATTAAAACAATACGTGGTCTTCTCCGTTTCTATATTCAAAAGCTGGAGACAGCGATTGGGAAACCCTTCCTGAAATTTCCATTATCATCTAAGGCACACATTGATCAGTTCTTAATCCGAGTAATTCATTGGACTAGTGCCGCACCATCGGATTTTACAAACGTGAAAACACATACAGAGAGTTTTATGACATTCGCACACAGAGAGTTCCAGTCACTATAGATACTCCAATAGTTAATTTGCTCATATTATTCCGAAAGTACTCTTCAAATTTTCTTCGTTTTTTGCCTGTCTGCGCTTTTCGAGGTCCTCGATCCCTCCTGACTTCTTAAGTTTACCGTCCTCCACAAAATTTCCCAACTCCTCTTGGAATTCAGAGACCTCCCAATTCGCCCTCTGTCTAGTGCGTGATTTTTCTGCCTTTTTGATCGCCTCTAGTCTTACGTTGTGATCAGGAATGAGGCCGCAGACCTCTCCAAGGATTGCCTCTTTGATCTCATGTAGACTCCTACCAGGGTCTGCCATGCCAATTTTTGCGGACAAATTAGATCGTTTCAAATAAGTTCTGTTCTGTTCTGCAGAGCATTGCCTTATGAGAGAAAAAGTTTCCTCTAGTTTCTTTATGTCCTCACCAAGATCTATCGTGAGATCGTCTTGTAAATTGAAAAATTGTTGCTCTTCGCAAACCCTGTCAAGCTCAGATTCCCAAATCTTTCGCCAACTGGGCTTTCCATCATGTATGTAAGACTTAAGCTTGAAAAGAGATTCACTCACGTTAGAGATTTCCTTTTCTGTGAGCTGAAGGTCCCTAGGACTCAACCTTACACCACGGATAGCAACATCTTTGCGGAGAGCTTCCATATGATCCTGGAGATCATCAACTTTGGTCAAAAGACTATCAGAATCCTCGGACAATTTCCCATAACACAGATCCATGTACTCGCGGTTACTATTTGTGGGCGACCCTTTAAGTGCCTCATCTTTGATTGCTGCCACCTGTGAGTGAAACAATTCCAACTGTGAGTCCAATGTTACGCGCCGCGAATTAATGATACTCAAGGTCGCAGAAAGTTTCCTGAGAGCTGACTCAACGAAATCCCTGTCCACCGAAGATCCAGAGTTTCGTCTCGGTCTCACCATAGCAGGTGGTGATCTTATAGCATCCTCCAAATTAGTTAGGCGCTTTTCTAGTGATTCTTTAAAATCTTCCAACATAGTTCTGAATTCGCCAAATTGAAAAACTGGAGGTTTCTCGTCGGGCAAAGAATGTTCACGTAATGAAAGGATGGAGTTATCAATTAGCTCCGCATCGATTGCATTCTCCTCTAACTCATACACAACACTGGAATTTGATTGACAAATGTAAAGCTCCGGAAATGAAGAGGATTTGGGTGAAAACGAGAATTTCTCCACAAATAAGAGCCTGAGAGATGCAAGAGTTACGGGCCTCTCGATACGCACCTTTTTCGTGCTATTTCCCATCAGAAGAAAGATTGTAAGAGAGGAGTTCAGTCGGGTATCTGTGGTTGTGACGCCAGCATCATGCAGTGGATCCGCTGCTGGCTCCTTTGTTCTCTGAACCTGCTGTGGGGAGGAATTTGCGAGCTTCGCAAATTGGTAAGCACTGAACCTCTTTGATGCCCTTCTGAGAACGATATTGCTATTCTGTAGTTGAGCAAGGGCATTACTTCCTTTCTTCGAGCTTTGTGAGTGACCCTCGCCCTCCTCAATTGGTTCAAATTCAGATATTCTTTTGTGATCCAGATAGCGAGAATTACCGCTTGATTTCTTATTTTCCTGGTTACTAGCGATTTGTCTTTGAAGGGACGAGAGAGGCTTGCGTTCATCGTGCGATGGGATCCCTGATCTATCTGCGAGTATATCCTTTTCTGCAGTGAGAGACTTGAGCTTATTTTGCTTCACTTTCAATGAAGACAAGAGATTCACGACGATGCCTCGAATATTCGGGAGAAATTTGTCAAGATTTTCTTGAGTTGGAGCTTCACTCAATGCAGACTCTAAGACTATCCGAAGTGCTTTGGGAACATCGCCTAAATCCGATACATCTACCCCTGCTGATGTAAACGCTTTAATAGCAGCTCTGAAATCATTTCCCAACTTTACGTAGGCATCTGAGACGTATTTGTCGTTCGCATCTTGATGAGCCCATTGGGTTAGACTTTCAAGCAAGTGCTTAGTCGATACAAGTAAACGTGTCACGCTACTCTCAATTGTACCAGCCAGCGAGAAACGTGCATTGAAGGAGCCTCGCCCGCTTTGCCTTGTCATGTCCAGGGTCTTCAGCATGTTGATGTGTATTGTGATCGCTTTCTGGATTATGTGCACAACTACGTCATTCCAAAGAATTTGGATTTATTATTGCATCAAATCTCTAATCTGGGGGAAAGCTTGTAACAAAGATGCCAGGTCCTCTCTAGGCAACGAAGCCACGATGTTTTTTGCGGACTCTGCCAATTTCTCAGCAAGCTGACCCTTGACCACCTTATGCGAAAGTGCTTGAATTATCGCATCAATGACTTTGGCAATGTTACTCATAATAGCACCATGGTTGGCCTCTATTAGGTGAACCAAGAAGCTGTATGCGAACAGAGCAGAATCTCGATCCTGGATTACTGGAAGTATCGAAATCCATTCCCCAAGAACGTGGTCTAAATTCTCGATCGAGGATCCCATGAACTTACAGATCTTAGCGATACTCGCTATGCAACTCTCAGTCGCCGAGATATTCTCTTCTGCTCTAGCATCGGGGAATGTGGAGACCTTAAATAAGGTGGGAAGAGCCGCAGAGCAGATTTTTTCATATTGAGAACCACCATGTTGAGCAGCTAGACCAATAGCGTATGCCGCGGCTGCTCGGATGCTGGCCTCAGGAGCGGTAAGGAATTCTGACATGATGAAGGCCAAGTATTTTTCTCCATCAAATTGCAGACCACAGCTTTCAAGTGCGTCACAGATGAGGCAAACGCCACAAAGTTTGACGTTGATGTTGTCTTCATTGAAAAAAATCGTCGCCACTGGAGCAATTTGCTCGAGAAACTCAGGAAGAAATTCAGCAGTCGATTTCTTGAATAAGGAGCTCACGACTTTATTGACCTCATCAAGTAACTCCTCATCAGTTATTTCCTCCTCACTCTCATCAACATCCTCTGTATACTCGTCGTCCTCGAGCGCTCTCTGCTTAATGCGCTCGTATACCTCTTCAAGAGTTCCCCTGAGTCGCGAAGATATTTGGTGCAACTGCTCGCTCGATAAGGCATGCGGTGCCAAAGCGTGTATGCATTCCACCATCAGAGAGTAGTATGTAACAATTAATTCCGGAATTGGTTCATTCTTGAGAACATCCACTAGTTTGTTACATATATGAGACCAAATTGTAACTGCCTCCACTGATTCTGGCGAAGTGGCCAGAATTGTACACTTGAGTAATGCTGCCAAAAGAAGAGACGCCGACCCACGTACGCCATCGTGAAGATAAAAATCAAGAGCTGGAATGGCAATGCTAAACGCAACTTCATTTATCCAAGGGTGGAAGTCGCCTTTTAATTGATTCGCGTAAATTCTTACCGAATCCAAAGCCGTGACTTTTTCATCCAACGCAGCTGTGTGCACCGCTATTAATTTTCCAGACAAGCTGATAACATCCCATTCATCGTTGTTGTTGAAATCCTCTGCCTCTTCTTCCTCCAAGAGAGATATGTCCTGGGCGGCTTTTGCTGCTGTTAAAAGGGATGGCAAAACAGCGGGAAGATATGTCAAAAATCTCTTGCCTATGGCCCTGCAAATTCTTGTCCACCCAAGTTCTAAGTACGGCTTGACTGGGTCGTCAGCCGCTGTTATACTCTCCTGCAATTGCCCCATCTCCTGAATAAGTTCGTCACTGTAAGGGGCAAAATTTTCTGGTCCCACCGCAAGCGCAATGAGCGTCGAGCATTCAACACATTTACCAGTCAAAATTCTCTCATTAGGTCCCATCAGTGTTTTCAAAAATTGAATCAACAATGGAAGGAGAGTTTGGTGATACTTTTTGAATTTATGTTCAGCAGCATCTGCGATGATTGCGATAGTTGTCAAAACTTGTTCTTGAACGTATCTGAATGGGGACTGCAATAATTGCAAAAGCGCTGAAAGAAGATCATCCAAGTATGGCTCTAGTACATCGTTTGAAGCCGCTTCGGAGAAGTTCACGAGGGCGGCGGCGGCATGAGCTTGTACCCTCGGAACGCTTTTGCTGTCAAGTTTCGATATTAAAGCTGGCAAAATATGATCGCCCGCTACTCGTTGGATGATGTCAGCAAAGTCCGTACACATTTGTCCCAAAGCGTTGCAGCAAGCATACTGAACTCTGCTGTGCGGATGGTTCAATGTCGGAATTACCATATCCAATAGACGGGGAATTTCTGAGGTTAGAACGTCCACGCAGCCCTCCGCGGCAGAAGATAGGGCCATAAGGGCAGCGAATACCTCTCTCCAATTTTCAGACTGGAGCATCGATGGCAAGAATTGAAAAAGAGGAGGAGCAAGAGCTTGACCCCCCAATTTAAGGGATACACGATCAAGGGACTGCCTCGCTGCATCATATTCAACCTCGTCCTCTCCCTCGTCGAGGCCACCATCGTTATTCCACTCGGACGCGTCTTCATCGTCAATGCTGATTTCAGTGAGCAACGTTAAATTAACTAACACCATTGTTGAGGTATAAGAAGGTGTTTGCTTGCACATCAGTGGCGAAACTTCGGCGAAGGTAGTTAATAATTCCAAAGCCGCCAACCTTGTAGCAGAATCTTGGTCCGTATTCTTAACTACGGTTGAGCAGAATTCCACCATTGTTGGAAACATACCCTTAAATATCTTCGGAGCGATTTCAACAAGGTCCATTAATGACTCTAGAACGCTCGCGAGTGCAAGGTCCTGACCATTCTCTAAGAATTTAGGTAGCGAGTTGAGTAAGTCCGGTAGCATATGCAGCAAAATTTGCCATTCATTCTTGGAGGAGTCGCGAAAGTAAGATACGAAAGCCGTACATGCTGCAATTCTTACCTCGTCGTCATCATCGGCAAAGCCTGCGCGGAAGACATCAAAATACTCCGACAACAAGTCTGTCTCTATCAAAGATGGATTTGCTGAAAGAATCCGGAAAGAAGTTTCCCGAAAACTTGGGTCCTTATCCGAGAGTGCGTGCTTAATTGATGGCATGAGATCTGACCATGATCCAGCTGGTGTTGCATCGCGTTTGGCAAGTTCCGAAATTACATCCGACAACTTGCGTCTGACTTGCGGAGATTGAGCACCCATATATCCAGCAAGTATATTTGACCTAATGATCGACCTGTGCTTTTCGTCTAGAGTACCAATCGTCCGATCAGAAATGCTAACCAGTTCCTTTGGGGTCCTGATGGCAAGCCTCCTCAAGAGCACAGCACTAAATGATCTAATAGTGTCACTAGGGCCCTTAGTAGACACCTCAGCTAGGTATAGCATGAGTGTCCCTATAAAGTCTTTTGAACGCCAAATTTGATCAAGGTTTTGCTCCGCATTTGCACGAAGAGCGTTGTCAGTGGCCATTAGGCCCTGAAGGAGCTCATTAAGAGAGGCGGCTTGAGCTGAGTCCATCAATAATAGAAGATTACTAAGTCCTCAGTTAGCGAAGATGTGTTCAATATAGACTTGACGGAAAACAGTAACCTCGCACTCTTGAAAATTCTTCTATGCAGCCCTACAAAGAGAGCGGACAAGTTCTAACTACATACTGGTCGATTTCACTTTTCGTTGGATTGATTCTATTTCTTTAAAATTGTTATCACATCTTCATCCTCGAGGCAGTGGCTCAATCCTACGATCTGAGGTTGATGCTTCACCGATGTTCCATATACAACTGCGTTTCGAAAATCCTCCACTAAAGACTTATGGATGGAATTGCAGAAGTCCTCAACTGCACATCTATCATTTCTCAAAACCACAGGCTCATTAAAATCGGGTAACTTTCCTTTGGGTTTAGTGTACACTCGAACCAAATTCAATCTCTCCCACATCATTTCCAAGAGATCATCCAAATTCCAACCATTTCCAGAGGAGATAGGAATGGCATTTGGTATCTTGTATAACAAATCTAGCTCCTGAATTGAGAAGGAGTCAATCTTGTTAAGAACGTAAATTGCGGGAATGTATCGCCTCAGTTTTGCCTCAATAGCATCAATTAAGTCATCAACAGTAGCATCACACCGAAATGCAATGTTTGCTGAGTTGATCCTATACTCTGACATCACGGCTCTGATCTCGTCGTTGTCCAAATGTGTCAACGGAGAGGTAGTTGTGATGTTGATTCCACCTCTTTCCTTCTTTTGAATTGTTATATGTGGAGGCTCCTTATTAATTCTTATACCGACTCCTTCCAATTCTTTCTCGATAATCTGCTTGTGATGCAAAGGTTTGTTCACATCCAAAACCAAGAAAAGAAGGTTCACTGATCTTGCAACTGCAATAACTTGCTTACCTCTACCTTTGCCATCCTTCGCTCCCTCAATAATTCCCGGGAGATCGAGCATCTGGATTTTGGCACCTTTGTACTTTATGACTCCGGGGACTGTCGTCAAAGTGGTGAACTCATAAGCGGCAGCTTCTGAATGCGTTCCAGTAAGTGTAGACAACAAAGTAGACTTACCAACAGAGGGAAAGCCTACGAATCCAATAGTTGCAACACCTGTCCGAGCAACATCGAAACCAGGACCACCTCCGCCTCCTCCAGAAGTACTGTCGCTCAATAGCTCCCGTCTTAGCTTTGCAAGTTTGGCCTTGAGTTGACCCAAGTGAAAAGAAGTTGCCTTGTTCTTTTGGGTTTTGGCCATCTCATCCTCGATGGCCTTTATCTTCTCAACTGTCGTCATCTTGGAAAGAGCAAAGTAGGATACGAATTTTCACGCGGCATAGGCGGCACAACATACAGGCGATGTTGAACTTCAAGTCTGCATTATCTACAAATCGACGATTACGTTGTTCGTATTTCTCTCAAAAACTCAGGACAAGCCTTCAACCTCTAAATTTTGCTCGGGATTGCAACAAAGAGACACCGATATGTTGCAAGTAGTGCATGTACTCTGAGGAGGATGAGAAAAATCTTTTACAACGTTCGCAGTTCAACCGACATCCAACTATGGGGAAAAAGTCAAAGAAGCAACAAACTGGAGGTGAATTCTGGGACGAAGAAGCGGATACTTCAAACGAGCCACATGACACGACTACGGAAGCACCTGAAGCTCAAGACTCAGAGGAAGCGAGCGATGCTGACTTTTTAAGCTCGATCCGATCATCCAAAGAGAAGAAGGATGCGAAAGAACAAATGGAAAAGAATGAGGGTGTAAAGTTGTTATCTAAGAAAGAAAAGGAGAAGCTAAAAAAGGAAGCAGAGAAGCAAGCCAAGAAGGAGTTGGCAGCGAAGAAGAAAGCGGAACAAGCAGCTAAGAAAGAGCAAATAAAGGTTGCAAATAAGCAGAATGAAGCCGCGAATGCTGAGAAGAAGGCTCAAAGCTCCACTCCTGAGCCAGAGTTGCCTGGAGATAAGGCTCCTGCTAAGAAGGGAAAGAAAGCTCCCGGGGGACTTGCAGCTTTGAGACGTCAAATGGAGCTCAAAAAGAAACTTGAGGAGGAACAACGTCGTGCTGAGGAGGAAGAAGAAGAATTGCGTTTAGAGGAGGAGCGCCAGAAAGCTGAAGAAGAGAAGAAAGCTCAAGAAGCCAAGGATGCGAAGAAAGAGAAAGAGAAGATGAGAAAAGAGAGGCTCAAGGCTGAAGGTAAGCTCCTCTCAAAGAAGCAAAGGGAGGAGAAAAAGGCACAGGAACGCCGGCGTGAACTTCTCTTGAATTCAGAAAACATTACAGTTAGTGCTTTCGATAAAAATCGTAAGTCTTCCGGGAATGGAAAGAAAAGAGAGTTCGTACGCAACCAGGTTTCCAAGTTAGCATCCACGGAACTGTCGTCTGTTGTTGCTAGTGATGCGAAACCTGCAGTTGGTGACGACGTGATCGATGACTGGGAACAGATGCTCGATGAAGAAGATAGTCTGTCTCTAACGGCACCAGACTCGAGCACTTCCCAACAGAAGATCGAAACAGTGGTCGAAGAAGAGCTCACACCGCAGTCCACTGGACCAGATGTGCCCAGCGAAGTCACCGATGTCGCGAGACCAGAAGAACCTGCAAATGCAATTTCTTCGCAACCTACAGAAATTGAAGAGTTAAAAAGAGATCCAGAACCATCAAAGGATTTGCGTTCGCCCATTTGCTGTATTTTGGGTCACGTTGATACTGGAAAAACCAAGCTCTTGGACAAAATTCGCCAGACCAACGTTCAGGGAGGGGAAGCTGGTGGAATCACGCAACAAATTGGTGCCACATATTTCCCCATAGAGTCTATTAAGCAAAAGACTTCCGTTATGTCAAAATTTGAGAAGCAGATTTATGAGGTTCCTGGATTACTCATTATTGACACCCCCGGTCACGAATCTTTCTCGAATTTAAGATCAAGAGGGTCGTCTTTATGTAACATCGCCATATTGGTCATCGATATTATGCATGGCTTGGAGCAACAGACCATTGAGTCTCTTAAGTTGTTGAGAGATAGAAAAACTCCGTTTGTTGTTGCGCTTAATAAGATTGACAGGTTGTACGACTGGAATGCAACTCCAAATAACTCGTTCAGAGATTCCTTCTCTCGCCAGTCGAAGGCTGTCCAGGGAGAGTTCTTCACACGGTACGAGCAGATTAAGCTTGCATTGGCAGAGCAAGGCTTGAACTCTGAGTTATACTTTGAGAACAAAAATATGTCCAAATATGTTTCGATCGTTCCAACATCTGCGGTCACCGGAGAAGGTGTGCCTGACTTGTTATGGTTGCTATTGGAATTGACCCAGAAGAGGATGTCGAAACAGTTGATGTATTTGACTAAAGCAGAGGCAACCATCTTGGAAGTCAAAGTGGTCGAGGGATTCGGCTATACCATTGATGTTGTTTTATCCAACGGTATTTTGAGAGAAGGAGATAGAGTTGTGCTCTGTGGTTTGAACGGCCCTATTGCCACGAACATTAGGGCTCTTCTCACTCCTCCTCCATCGCGAGAGTTGAGAATCAAGTCAGAATATTTGCATCTCAAGGAAGCCAAAGCTGCATTGGGTGTGAAAATTGCAGCCAACGATTTAGAAAAAGCTGTGGCGGGTTCAAGATTGTTGGTGGTGGGCCCAGACGATGATGAAGAGGAATTTATGGAAGAAGTCATGGACGACTTGACGAGCTTATTGGATAGTGTTGACTCCTCCGGCAGGGGTGTGGTTGTGCAAGCCTCAACTTTGGGATCATTGGAAGCGCTACTTGACTTCTTGAAAGACATGAAGATTCCTGTCATGTCCATTGGTTTAGGTCCTGTTTACAAAAGAGATGTCATGAAAGCAACGGCGATGTTGGAGAAGGCGCCTGAGTTAGCAGTTATGTTGTGCTTTGATGTGAAAGTTGATAAAGAAGCAGAGCAATACGCCGAGGAGCAGAATGTCAAAATTTTCAACGCCGACATTATTTACCACTTGTTTGACGCATTCACCGCATATCAAAAGAAATTGCTCGAGGAACGCCGTGAAGCCTTCATGGAATATGCTGTCTTACCCTGCGTTTTGAAGACCGCTCAGATCATCAACAAGAGGAATCCCATGATCATTGGTGTTGATGTGATAGAGGGCGCAGTAAGGATTGGTACCCCAATTTGCGCTGTCCGTAAGGACCCAACCACTGGAAGCCCTAATGTGCTAGTTCTTGGAAAGGTTGTATCTTTGGAGGTGAACCACAAGTCAATGGACGTCGTCAAAAAGGGTCAGACGGCAGCGGGTGTTGCCATGCGCTTGGAGAACCCTTCCGCAGCCCAACCCACTTGGGGAAGACACGTTGATGAATCCGACAACTTGTACTCATTAATTACGAGAAGATCGATTGACACATTGAAGGATCCCGCGTTTAGGGACACTGTCTCGAGAGATGACTGGTTGCTCATCAAGAAATTAAAACCTGTCTTCGATATCAAGTAAATAGAATGAACGAGAAGCTTCTTACTGCTCTCATTACTCAATTAGGCAGTCAGTGCGCACCAATCGTTTCTCGCGCGATTTCCTTCACTCTTTTCTCGTTCAGTCAAGAAAACTTCTTCAACACAACAGATGCAAGACTTGCCTCCAATTGGTGGATATGATCCAGTTCAATGGAAAAGAAATGTGCCTTCAAGAGGATTCAGGCCTTTGATTTATTTCTGGGGAATCTCAGGCTTCATCGCGTTCGGTTTTTACAGATTCTACCAAGGAGTGGATGAGCAGAGAGAACTCTCAAGAGAGAAACAGTGGGCTCGTTTCCACCTTGAGCCGTTGCTCAGGGCTGAAGAGGATAGGCACCTCGCCAGGAGGTACTTCGCCGAGTTGAAGAGACAGAATATGGCGGCAGACTCTATGAGTCCTCAAACAAAGGCATCTTTCGAGGCGCCTATATACGAGGATAATTCTAAGCTAAGGTTCCCAAAATTCATTGCTGGCCCTGACCCTAGCAAGCAATGAGTGCTGCTCTAGGTATGCTTAACAAACTTTTTACACGAAATCTTTCATCGGGTTCTCTTTTATATAAATGAATATCATGACTACCAGGTCGAATTAGAGTGTTTCTATACTAGACTAGTGAATAAGTTAACCAACCATTCGGGCCGCGTAATTCTCCGAGCGCCACCACTCTCTTTTCTGAATGTCTCATAAAATCACCACGAAATCAGACGTCAGGAGAATTCTCGACGATTACGACTACTTCGTGTTTGACTGCGATGGTGTTCTTTGGCTAGGCGATCATTTGCTCCCTTACGTTGCAGAAACACTTGCTCTCCTCAGAGAGAACGACAAGACGATCGTATTCGTCACTAATAACTCTACGAAAAGTCGCAACGCCTATTTGAAAAAATTTGAAAGTTTTGGAATTTCTGGATTGTCACGCGACGACGTTTTCGGATCGCTGTACGCTTCCGCTGTTTACATTGATAAAATTCTTCAGCTTCCGAAGGATAAGAAGGTGTTCGTACTAGGGGAGAAGGGAATTGAGGAGGAACTTCAGGAGCTTGGATACGAGACATTGGGAGGTTCCGATTACCGACTTGAAGCAGATGGGGTTACGTTTGACCCTGGTCATGAATTATTAGAGAATCTTGACGATAGTGTTGGCGCAGTCTTGGCTGGATTAACCTTGAATCTCAACTACCTCAAACTTTCACTCGCTTTGCAATATTTGCTCAAAGACAACAAATCCATTCCATTTATTGCGACAAATATCGACTCCACTTTCCCACTGAAAGGTAAAATCCTTATTGGAGCGGGCTCGATCATCGAGAGCGTCGCTTATGCCAGCGGGAGGAAACCCGATGCTGTATGCGGAAAACCCAGTCAAGCAATGATGGAAACAATCAAAGCTAAATATGAAGAATTAGGTCGGGCTCCCCACAAGGGTTTGATGATAGGCGATCGCCTAAACACAGACATGAAGTTTGGAAAAGAAGGAGGTTTAGACACGCTTTTAGTGCTTACTGGGATAGAGAATGAAGAAACAGTTAGAAGTTTGAAGGGGAAATCGGCTCCTACGTTTTACGCAGATCGCCTAGGAGATTTGTACCTGATAAACTAGATTTTATACGAAGATCCAGACCGGTGTATTTTAAGTAGTGGGGCAGTATGCGCGCATGTCACGTGACAAACGACGTAAGTAAACTGTTGAAGCAGGAGCTACTCAAGACCGAGATTGTCATCGAATTACATCCGCGCACAACAGAAGCCCCGATAGCTCACTTCTTCCATTGTCAAATTGGGCTTCCAACCGTATCCGTTCATCGAATAATCAAAAAAGGCGCCAATCTAGTGCTCCGCAAAACTCAAACTTCCCATCGCAATCTGAGTGACCTGGTTGCTCACAATATTGAATTCCATGGGTGACGACAAGAAACAAAAACTACAGGAAAGTGGCCTAGTTGAATGGCCAGTGTTCTCTGAGCTCATTGCAATGGACGAAGATGAAGAAGATTTTTCAAAAGGATTATTTCAAACGTTCGTTGATCAATTCAGAGATACGTTCTTGGAAATCGATAATAACGTTCAAACCAAGGATCTCATCAAGTTGTCGTCATTGGGGCACTACTTAAAGGGATCAGCGGCTGCATTAGGGTTGAGTACAATTTCTGAACAATGTGAAAGAATTCAAAACTATGGGCATAAAGTGAACTTTGACGGCTTCGAATTGAATGACACCTCCTTAGACGAAAGTTCGAATGACTTTTGGATAAAGCTTATCGAAGACGCGAAAGAAAAGGCGAGGATTGAGTTTAAGAAATCTAAAAGTGCTTTGAATGACTACTTCGATGATGAATTATAGCATTCATATCCCGTATTCATATTCCGTCTTAGGACGATAGTGCTTCATAGAGTCACGAGCACAACGAACTGGCTAATGCCAAATGACAGAAATAAATACTAAAAAGTATATTCACACTATTCGAAGAGCTATATTGTTACTTTTGACTTCCCCTCTGGTATACACAGTAGTCAGTGTAATGGACCTCATATGGGAATGGGATGAATTGACGAAGAAGCTCAGGAACATATAGAATTCTTGCAAAACCTGACAGAACCTCTTCTTGAGAAAGAATTTTTGAACACGTTAAGGGTGTCCATTCGCCTCTGGTGGATCCAGCTCGTGGATCAGGCTCAGCGATTTCTTGGTTCACTGGAAGCGAGGTGTCGATGTAGAAGTCACATGCTCCAAAATCTATTACTGTCTCATCCGAAAAGATATTTTTTGAGTTCATGTGCTTCAGAATTGAGGACGAAGCCTTCCACACTTCGGTACCTTCCTGAAAATCTCCAGGAAGTAGGCCATCGAAGCCACTTTTGACAAATCTCAATCTAGCATTATCCGGGAGAAAGAAGCTAGTAGGAAAACGGTACCATTCGCGGCCAACGCAGATATTAACAATGTCCCCATAATTGTGGAGGTCAGTCTCCTCGAAGACGGTTGCCGTACTCAACGGAGCACCATAGTTGTTGACCAAGCTCAAAATTCTAGATATAGAAAATAACGAAATCACAAGCCCAAGAAGGAAAACAGCAAGGCCCTTCATAAAACCTGACTTGACCCTGCTCAGAGCCAGTGAAATTGAACCAGAGATGAATACCGCAGCCGAGAGCGAAACCAAAGGATAAACTGGATACAAGAATCGTTCTTCCTTGTGGGGCTGGCCGAAGAAAACAGCCAACCATAGTCCGAGAGGAATAGAGACGGCAATTGTGGTCTGTGTTCGACTGCGTGAAAACAAATTTCGGACTATTCCGAGCACAGAAAGCGGGAAAACGATATTGAAGTTCAATATCATGTTTTTGATGTAGTAGGACAACGGCTCCACTCCAAAGATCAGTGGACCCTCTCCCTCTAAGGCGAATACATTGTATAGTACAATATTCGCAGGGACAAACAACATGTTGCGTTGATAGAAGTAAGAGTCCACGACTATAAGCGTGCCCACGAGCACAACAACGACCACATGACACCACATCACTATGTGAACAAGTGGGGTGGTGTTTTGTCTGTAAGATAGCGTGTATAATCCAAACGCTAGCCCAAGTACTAGCGCAAATGGCCAGCCAATAAGTCCTCCGCCGAGATACAATGTTATTGCAAGAACGCTTGGTTTAACACATTCAAGTGTATTCGGAGCCTTAATAGCTTCGAGAGCAAAGGACGTTGCCCAAAGAACACACGTCATTGCGTAGGAAGATGGAAGCAATGCAATACTGGCATGAGACATACCCGCAGATGTCGCCGAGATCAAGAGAAACCAATTGGCGCTAGATAGCCCATAGCTGCTCTTGACACTTTTGAACAAGGCAAATTCGCCAGCCGCAGTGACACCGCCGAGGGCAACAAGGCGAATGAAATAAAAGTAGTAATATTCTGGAAACTCAATTCCTGTTAAATGCTCGAAATCTCGCAAGGGGAATGTAATAATATAGTAAGGAATCAAGTAAAAGTACGACCGAATCGCATAGTTTGGGGAATATTCCCACGTCTCCTTGCCAAATCCTCTAAATAGGAAGTGAAGAGGTTCCCAATAATTGTACGTCTCGTCACAATCAGCTATGATCATATGGAGAGCACAGTATATCCTTATGAATATCAAAACCACAATCAAGGATACGGCAATTATGCACAGGAGAACTGAATCACCTCGACAGTGGCATTTTGGACCTTCGAGACTAGTTTTCGCTTCGTTATTCGTGTCATTTAGCTCTGCCATTTCAACTGATGTATTGAATTAACGAGCTGCCTACCATACAGGTTCGCAACGAGTAATTAAAATTGTGTAACGAAAAATATCTAATAACCTATTTCTCCAACATGGACTCTCTACCAGGACCGACGCCAACCCATTTGACTGGAACATCGAGGAACTCCTCAATGTAGCTTAAGTATGCTTTGGCATTCGCAGGCAAGTCTTGGTATTTCGTGACCTTTGTGATGTCCTCAGACCATCCAGGCAACGTTTTGTACTCGACCTCAACCTTGCTTAACTCATTTAAGTCCTCGGGAAATGAATCCAATTTCCTCCCTTTGTAGTGATAGGCAATTCCCACCTTGATCTCCTTGAAGCTATCCAAAACATCCAACTTAGTAATGTTTAAATGAGTGTACCCATTGATGGCATTTGAGTACTTCAAAACCACAAGATCGAGCCAGCCGCAACGTCTTTTGCGCCCTGTGGTAACACCGTACTCTGCGCCAACGTCTTGCAACGTCTCACCCACTTCATTCAACTGCTCAGTGGGAAAAGGACCCTCTCCCACTCTAGTAGTATATGCCTTGACGACACCATAAACATTGTTGATATATTTTGGGGGAATTCCCAAACCTGTCAATACACCACCAATGCCGGTCGCTGAGGAGGTGACATAGGGATAGGTACCGAAGTCCAAGTCCAACATCAAAGCATTCGCACCTTCTACAAGAATGCGCTTTTTTTCAGCGATAGCCTTCTGCATAAACTGGACAGAGTCCACAACAAATGGGCGCAATTGCTCTCTGTATTTCTCATACTTGGCGAGCTCTTTCTCCGCGTCGTAGTCGAACTCGCCGTACCGTTTGTAACGGGATTCCACCAAACGACGATATCTGAGTTTGAATTCCTCCCATGCTTCTGGTTCCTGGGAAACAAGATGGTGCACTCTGATACCAGATCTGGAGGCTTTAGTTGAATAAGTTGGCCCAATACCTTTGCCGGTTGTTCCAATTGACTTCTTATTCTCGGAGAGTTCTGCCTCTTTCAATTTGTCTGTCCTTTGATGGAAGTCGAACACAAGATGGGCTCTGGAGGAAATGAAAAGTCTGTCTCTTCCCTGTAATCCCTTGCTTTCTAAATTCTCTAATTCCTCGAAAAATGAAGGCACGTGGACGACAACTCCCGAACCAAGGATATTGAGACAGTCGGGATTAACAAGACCAGAAGGCAACATATGGAAATCATATTTCACGCCGTTCACAACGATGGTGTGCCCGGCATTGTTTCCACCCTGACATCTGGCGCAGACGTCCACAGAATCGCAAAGGATATCAACCAATTTGCCTTTGCCCTCATCTCCCCATTGGGAGCCGAGCACAACGTCACACATCTTGGTAAAATTTTTAGGTGGGTCGAAATTGCTGTAGCAGCTGGAGTGTAAACTTCGTTCGTCGGCTCGCAGAAATCCCAATATCTTTTTCAAAGTCCTGCAGGTACGACTTGACTCACTCGCTGGCCAATACATCGGAGAATACCCTCTCGTCGATTTTCAAGCTGATGAATAATTGAAATACAATACCGTAGACAGCAATAGAGACTTTTGATACAATTTTGAATTATCATGAAGTGTCATTGGATTGGGGTTCTCCCTGGCGGTGAGAAGTCTTTCAGGGCTTACTTAATGGCTCGGAGCGGAGGAGACCTTTGCAAATAATGTACGAAATTCCTCTCATCTATAAAACGTATTATTTCCTAGATACGAATCATGCATTCAACTTGTTCAAGATGGCATCTGTGAACTCAGTTGTAGAAGCGGTACCACCGATGTCCTTCGTTCTCACATTGCCCTCGCCGATGACGTCGTAAGTGGCCTTTGAGATCCTGTCGGCGTGCTCATTCAATCCAAGGTGTCTCAACAACATGGACGCAGACAATATCATGGCAGTGGGGTTAGCAGTGTTTTGTCCCTTGATGTCCAAACCAACATGTCTGCAACCGGGCTCGAACACCGCGTACTCTCTACCAAAGTTGGCACCGGGCACCAAGCCAGGGCCGCCAATCAAAGCAGCACCGATGTTGGAGAGAATGGAACCATACAAGTTGGGAGTAACCAAAACGTCAAACTGCTGGGGTTTAGCGACAGCTTGCATCGAGGCGTTGTCGACAATCAAGTCGTTCACCTCGATGCCGGGATAATCTTGACCAACATCCTTGACGGTGGTTCTGAACAAACCGTCACCCAACTTCATGATGTTGGCTTTGTGAATGGCAGTCACCAATTTTCTGTTGTTCTTCTTGGCGAAGTCGAAAGCGAATTTGGCGATTCTCTCGGACTTGAATCTGGTCATAATCTTCAAAGACTCAACAACACCGGGAACTGACTGATGCTCCAATCCGGAATACTCACCTTCAGTGTTCTCTCTGACCAAAGCAAAATCAATGCCGTCCAATCTAGATTTGACACCGGGAATGTTCTTAATCAACACCAAAGATGCGTAAATATCCAACTCCTTTCTCAATGCCACGTTCAAAGACTTGGCTTGAGGGTTCGTAGAAGTATACAAAATACCCTTCAAACCCACCTTGTTTCTCTTCAACGAGTTTACTGCCTCGGTGACACTCTGGTGGTCATCGTCCAAACCAGACACATCAACGACTTCCCAATCAATAGGAACACGCTGGTCCTTAAAGATGGACTGAACAGAGTCTGTGATCTCCTTTCCGATACCGTCGCCAGGGATCAAAGTAACAGTGTACTTTCCACCATACTTTTTAGGCAACACGGCCTCAGGGGAAGCAAAGGTAGCCAAAGAGCGGATCTGAGAAGATTAGTATAATTGACTTTGTTCAACAGAGAAGCGGCAAAATTTTCCTGTAACAAGCGAAGCTCCTCGAAAGTTCCATCAACTCTTTCGCTGCGGGAAAGGGGGAATGCTGAAATCCTCGAACGGACTTTCGAATAAAGTAGAAACTCAGCGGAATTGCAACTTTCATTTGATCTTCTCCGTCCGATTATGAGAGAGTCTGACATACACTTCTGACCGATGGTCTGATCATATTTAAATCAAAGGGCTCTTAAAGAGGAGTATGATTCGGCTTTTCTGGGAAGGTCTCCTTAACTATCCGCGCCAGAGAAAAATTTCGCACGACCATTCGGCTCCGAAAATGGATCTAATTGGTCGAGGGCAGGGAGTAGCTTGAGCAGCTCACGAGTGCATTGCTGCTTTGTATGTTATTTCAGCCGTGAAATTGACCTCTTTGAAACATGGACTGAGGTTTCTCTTACCTAAGCCGAACACTTAACGACGTCTAAAGAGATCAATTGCAAAAAAGCCATTGCAAGACAAAAATTTCCAGTTAGAAGATTATACGCAAGTTATTCTTTGATTTCGATTTGTTCTCTTTCTTAACGGACCTCATAATAACACCTCTTGGCAGCTACGAATCACGTGCACACGATTTTACTAAGGTCGCATCTATTCGATTTCAGAATAATCCATGTTAAAAGCGGCATACAAGGAACTTCACAAAGAACTTCTCGTAAGCCATAGAGCTGTGATTAAGGCGAGGTGGAGCAAAAATATCGAGCTGTCTAAAGCCCGCTTGGCTTACGAAAAGATTCAGGCGATACGAAGCCGTCTTCCCACAACAGACATCGAAGCAAAGCTCGCTGATTTAGAGGCTGGGCGCATAAGATACCCCCCTATTGACACAAGCAGGGTCAGAAGCTTAGTTGGAAGCGGCGAAGACATCGAGCATTTGCGAAATGTTGTAACGTATTTGAAAAACCAGAGAATTTACAACGAGCTTCTAGAGAGGTACAACCCAGGGTTGACAATGTCTCAGGAAGATAATGTGAGGAAAACAGCTAACATGGTTGGTCTCAAAGTCCCAGATAACTAGAAATACATTCAATTATGGCTAATAATACCTCGCTCAAACCAATCGCTTCTGATACGCCTGAGTTACGAAAGAATCAACGCTGTCAATCCTCCTTTTGCGGTTTGCATGGGTCGTCATTTTTACAGACCCCTTATTTTTTATCTTCAGGTTCTCTTCAAAGAACACTTTCAAGCTGTTCACGAGTATCATATGGTCGTAGTGGTTAAAGGCAAAAATATGAGGGTGTCCTGATTCACTACTGGAAAATCGCTTGGCTAAGGCACTTCGCAAATGTCCAAAGCTTGCATCGAAATCGAACCCATAATTGTCCATCAAGTACAGAATGGCCAAAGAATATATGACCCCATTAGATAACTTCTCGCACCCGAAGGAATCGGAAACAAACAAAACTCCGATTTCAGAATTCAGGTTTTGCATGAGTTTGAGAAACCTGTTGATTTTGAAGAACAGTATCAAAGGCATTCCATCCAAATTGGGGGACTCAAATGTGAGATTGTCGTTCATGTAGTTCAGGTGTATAATTTGGCTGACCTTTTCATTGTAATTATAAAAGAATGCCAAATAGTTTTTGAGCACCTTATTGAATTGAGAGTGTATTCTCTTGTAATCTTCATCCAGGCCTGATATTGAGGGGTCGAGATTTAAAACGACCACTTCAGACGAAATCACGGGCTTTACACCATCCAAATGGTTGAGAAAATGGCTGGTGTTGCCGCAGTTGACAATGATTTTGATGTTACCGGTCTCAATGAGTTCCTTATCGGAGAGTGACCAATACGATCCCAAATGTACTCCAGGAGCGAGTTCAAGTTTCCCCGAAACAACCATGTTGAAGGTTGTCACCGGAAGACTTAAATTCGAAGACTAATTTATCTTAAGTCTCCACACCGAATGCTCTTTCGCGAAGAGACGTGAGCACAGGGTCTTTACCTTAATGATAACGGTTACAGTGGTCGAGACGTTAACACAACAACTTATAGTGCACTAGGTGAAGCGACGGAATGGACTCGCCAAAATACCAATCAATGTCTGGCGAACCCCATGGAACACCCTTGGACTTTATACAGCGCGCTCAGTGGAGTTCCTGAATGTAGCCCATTTCGCGAGTGGGTAAGACCGATGCCGAAAGGAGCGCGAGGGCAGCCTCTCCGGTTGTATGTGCAGGTTGCTGGCGGTGTTTGCTTCCAGACTTGGCCATCATTACCTGCAGACATTTGCCATTTTTTAGAGAAATTTCCTTCTCGATTTACGCGTGTAACATGCAGTCTCGAAGCTTCTGCAACTCGAAGCCTAAATCAGGACATCTCTTTAATAATTTGCTGCTGGGATAAGAGCACAAATTCGAAGTGAATTCGGTTTGTTTTGTAATACTTTCCTTTTCTCATGGAGGATTAGCCATGAAGTTTCTTCCACGAATTGGGCAGATTCGTAGAATAATACTTCAACGGTTCATTTCATCTTGAGGAATTAATTGAATACGGTGATACTTCTGGAGTCAAGTTGTTTTAAACGTTATATCTCGCGGGAACTGAATCTGGCTGTCATTTGATCCAAAAGATATTCCGCTTTTTACCTCTTTGATAGTTTGATATCGTCATCGATTAATGGCCGAGAAATTGCGGGAAATCCAACATCTTTCTACGTGAAGGAGCTATAATGTGGAAAACTAGTAACCAAAGATCAATTTTTGAATAGAAGGATTTGACATACTCCAAAAATGCTATCTACAACATCTCTTAATATCCTCAGTATTTCTAGACCTTCGTGTGCATTTTCAGCAAAAACAGGTCATTTTGTCTACTTGCTACACAACCGGTCACGTGCACAGTGGAGTAAGTTACCTCAACACGAAATCCAACACAAAATGTTTGCACCCTTTGTTCACCGCTCAATTTTCGGCCATGCAGTGAGATCAGTCCCTCTTATTTTAGGAGGCTCCTTTGCACTTCTTTCTCGGAGTCCGATTAGAAATGATGTGTACAAGCAACCATTGCAGAAGCCCGTGGCTTCCTCTAGGATTTCTCGCCCAAGAAGCCGCCTTGGGGGGAAGTTGGACTACGGTCAGCTTTGTATTGGTTCTGTGACTGGCCTCTTTTTGGGCATCATTGCTGGAAAGCTATCCTCAGTGATCGTGTTCTTGAGCTTGAGTTCGTACCTTCTTCTACAGTTCTTGGAGAACAGAGGCATTGTGACCATTCCATGGAGAGCAGTGATTACTTTGGGTGGAGAACGTCTTGATCTCAAGGATCTTTTCTTTGCCCAGCCCAGTTTCAAGATTTCGTTCGTTTCCTCGTTCTTGATTGCTGCATTCAATGTATGACGATGTTTCACAATAAATTCTCTAAATATGTTATTTGAAATATACATGCGGTTTTAAGCCAAGTTTGGCATTTTCACCATGACGTCGAAAGATCCAGTTCCTACGTCCGCGAGTTGGCCCATTACAATAGATGCGGATGGGGAGTCGAGGTCCTCTCTGTTACCATCAAGAACCGCTTTTGTCAAGAATTGACACGTAGTCTCGTATGACATCTTTTTGAACGCGGAAGTAGATGAATCGATACCCTGTCTGTTGAATGCGAGGTACGTACCTTCTCTTGTCATCATGTCAGCAATTAGGTCCAAATGACGCTGTGAGACCAGAATAGCGTATGTCGAGAAAACATTATTAATTTCATTGACAATCGTGTTTCTGGCCGCCTCTACACCATAGGTCTTGAGAATGGCGTAGATGTCATTGGAGCGAATTCCATTTACGTCAATGAAATCGTCTTGGTCCCACATCGCCTTAAAGTTGACACCTTCGGTAGTGAACGTCCTGTTGCCACTGTCGGCTTGTGGACGGACACAACGTCCGATATTTTTGATCTCTCTGACAACTACCGCTCGACAGACCTCTTCAATGATGTTAACCATCAACAATTTTTGGACGTCACCAAGAAGCTCCAACTGGAATTCACACCACTTGCCGTTGTCATCATCGAATTCAAACTTCTTAATAAAATGGTGCGACGAGATCATATCGTCTTGTCTATCCTTGGCGCTCTTATTCATCAAACGAGGTTTCTTTTCCTTCGCAGCGTCGTCAACTAGCATATTGTCATCATCGGAATCGGAGGAATCGGAGTCTTCTTCGCTAGACCCTTCAATTTCGTCGTCGGAAGTCTCTTCAGCCTTTCTCATGCTTTCGATTTCCTCGTCATCCGGTTCATCGTAGGATACTGCCTGCTTGTTGTTGGACTTCATCTTTTCATCCAGAGCGTCACCGTCTTCACCCTCGGTTCCTTCCAAGTTCCTTTGAGTAGCGATCGCAGCTTCTGTCTTTTCCTTCTCGAGAGCCTTTCCAACAGTAGGTAAGTTCTCCAGTTTCGTCTGCTTTTTGACTTCCTTGCTGATGGCAAGTTCTAACTTGGAGATGAAGGACTTGGTGAGTGCGTTCTCCAAATGCTCCTTGGAAATATCGTACTCTTGGGTGTAGTCCTTGCTATCGTAAAATACCACCTTGACGTTATAGGAGCGGAAGGTGGAGGCGGAGGCTTCATCAATGCCTGTGGTTTCAGTGACGATTACTTTATCAATGAATTCACTTAAATGAACCTTACCGACAGACTTCGCAAATGAATCAGCCATCTCATCGGTGACATCATCCAAGATAGGCAATGTCATCTGCGGTGTTTTGATGGACGAAGAAGCCGTCATAATGATTTCTCTCATTCTAGGAATACCAAGAGTCACATTGGCGGCACCGTGACCAGCAAAGTGGAAAGTGTTCAACGTCATTTGAGTAGATGGCTCACCAATGGACTGCGCTGCAATAATTCCGACCGCCTCACCGGGATTGATCAAAGAGCGCATGTACTTCAACTGCATTAATGCCTTAAACTTCTTCTCACTCACACCAGATTTTTTGTCGAAGATATTTGTGTTGCTCTTGACGAAGTTGTCCAACTCATCTTGGAATTTTTCAGAGACGGAACCCAAGAATTTTGAAGGGCTGAAGACAGAAACCACAGGGTCGTACTTGTGGTTCTGCTCATAATGAGGAAGATCGGCTTGCTTCTTCAATCCCTTGCGGACTTTCTTCGAGTGCACCAATGCGGTCTCGGTATCCAAGTGCTCTGCGAGGTCGCCTGGGTTGTATTTTGTCAATAAAGAGTCATAATTTTCAAGACAGAACTTGAATTGCTTCATATGAGATTCCTTGGTGGTATCCACGGCATCTCCACCGTAAAGGAATTGGAGAAGGGAGCCATTACTGTCTCTGACCGTATTATCGTACCCGACATGAATGCCCTCCAACTGCTTGGTCAAACAACGCTGCAAGTAACCAGATCTGGAAGTCTTAACAGCGGTATCGATCAAACCTTCACGTCCAGCCATGCAGTGGAAATAGTACTCTTGAGGTCTAATACCGGAGTAGAAACGGCCCTTAATGTAGCCACCAGCTCGGGCATCGGTCTCAAAGGGTTTGAACGAAGGAAGAGTCTTCCCGCTCACCATAACTGGCACTCTTCTTCCTTCCAAAGCCTGCTGCCCTAAGAGACACATGATTTGAGACACGTTCACACCTGACCCTTTGGCTCCCAGCAATGCCATGGCTTGCATGCTGTTGTAGGGGAACCGCTTCATGGTTCCGTCTGGAATACATTTACCAACAACTTGGGAGGTGATACTATTAACCTTGCTTTGGGTGATAGCATCAAGAATTCCCAACTTATTGTCATCTCTCAAAATTTCCTCTAAACGCTTCAATAACTCTTTGTCAGTGCTGGGGGTGTCGTTGTCTAAGTTTGTCACCTCGCATGCTGCAGATCTACCGACATCAACTGATTGCTTCAAAATGTCCTTCCTCCATTCATTACCGTCGTCAGTCAATCTCAAATCGTCCATACCACAAGTGAGAGCTTGCATCATATTGTAGTTAGTAAAAAGACGACCAAGCATTGAGAGAGCCTTACCAGCAGTGTCGGCACCATAAACTTCATGTAAGGAATGAACAATACCATAAGCAGATGCACCATACTGAGATTTATCAAGAATTCCACTCAAAAGCTCGCCATTCTTGAACAAGACTTCATTTTCATTTGAGCCTTTGCCCCAGTACTCGTTCTTTACCTTGTTCTTCGATACCAAGTTGATACCTGGAATGTTCCTTGGAGTGATGTTCAAAAGCACCGTCGTAATGACTTGCTTACCAGTCCATAGAGGCACCGGCTTCACAACTGTTGGAGGCACTGTGAGAATTTTGGCGGCGCCATTGGTGTGACCATCTTCAGGACGAATGCAGCCATAAATAAGCTGCTGATAAGTGTCTTTGTCGAAAAAAGTGTCCTTGTTAGTCAACCACACACCTGCTGAGATATGGTCCTGAATCAATCCTCTCAACGGAGAACCTGAAGTTGGAGTCAAATATTGAGAGTCCGTGTTAGCCAAGTTAAGAGCTTCCGATTTGGCGTTCTCGTTCTGGGGAAAGTGCATGTTCATCTCATCACCGTCGAAGTCGGCGTTGTACGCACCAGTATTGGCGTAATGCAATCTTAACGTTTTTTCACCTGGAAGAACTCGAACCTTGTGCCCCATCATGGAGGCCTTATGCAATGTGGGCTGTCTGTTCATGATTACAACATCCTTATTCTTGATATGGCGGAAGACTTTTTTGTTGACAACAGAAGCTCCATTTGAGGGAGTCAACAATTGGTTCGCGACGGCTTTTCTCTGCTCAATAGTCATACCAATTAATGACAACATCGAACCATCCTCGTTCTGGATCTGGATGGCTCCGGGCCATTTGTCGGGTCCATTAATGACAGCTTGTCTCAACTCTGCGCTGTTGTAGGCAGTGACTGGCTCAGGGTATGTGAGCTTGGAAGCAAATACTGGGGGAACTCCGATTTCATTGGTCTCCAAGTTAGGGTCTGGAGAAATGACAGAACGAGCAGCGTAGTTGACACGCTTTCCCATCATGTGTTTTCTGAACAAACCCTCCTTCTTCTCTAGAGCTTGTTTAACACCGGGGACGGCAGCTTTTCCTGCTGCAGCCTGGGTATTCTTGGTGGAGTCGATGAAAGCATTTACATCATTTTGAAGCGTGACGAAAGCGTTCATCAACCGGTTGAAAATGATTTTGCGTTCTTCCAAGTTAGCTTGTTCCTTAGTGAACATGGCAGATATCTGATCATTGAGATCACGAATAGTTAAAGAGGTCTTCAAAACGTTCGACAAAAGCTCATTCTGGGCATTCTCATGCACTTCGTCGCCCAACTTCTGGGGAAGTCTAAATCTTGTAGGAGGAACGATCAAGGCCTGGATAAAAAACATATCAGAAGTCACAACCGAAACATCCTGAGGACGAGAATGAAAAACTCGACTCATGATCTCTTGCTCAGATTTGAACACCTCGCGCAAAACATTTCTGATTTCTGTGGAAAGGACGTACTTAGCACCGTTAGCCATCTTTTGCGAGGAAGAGCTAACAGTCGATCCGTCCAACTTGAGAACGTCTGGACGGGAAATTCCCTTCACTCTGTTGTGTGCGAGTTGCTTCTCTCTCAATGGCACCTCAAAGATTTTTACGAAACCGTCCTTTCTGTATGATGGCGAATACATATCACATTTCTCGCATCTGGTTCGTGAAAGAAGCCGAGCATAGAAGTCATGAATGAGCACCTTTCTTTCTTCTCCAAGGGTTTCTGTCATTATACCGCGCAGGGTGGTTCTGCCGTCAGCAATTGCTGCGGATATACTTTCCTCCACAAAGTTCTCTCTCTTTTGCTTGATGGCCTGCTTGCTTTCGCTGTCAATTTTTCTAGCTGGGAGGCCCTCTTCAATGTCGGCTCCAGATTCGGAAGCGCTGGAACGTGCAAATGTTTCGCTCTCTAACATCAAGCCGTACTGAATGAGGCGCAACATACAAGCAAATTTGTGAACCTCAAGATCGTCGAGCTTCAAGCGATGACAGTGGAGACAAGATGCTCTCAAGAAAATGTACATCTGATTGAAAAACAATGGATTGAAAGCAGGAACCGGCAATTCGATGTGGCCCTGATGGCCCGGGCAAAACTTTTCATCAAGACCACATGTGGTACATAAATTCCTAAGAAATGCACCAAGAGCCAAGTCGTACAAACCATTACTGACAGTATGACCCAAGCTATCAAAAACCACAGGATTAGTTATCTGCTTAGCGGATACCCGGCGGATCTCTTCAGCAGAGTAGACCCCAAAGTCCACAGAGCCAATCTCTGAACCAACGGGTTTGGAAATATCCATTTGGGTGATGTCCAACTATAACCTGGATTGAGAATGTATGTAACTTTTTTTCGAGATGAGATGCTCACCGAATCAATGTCACGTGACCAAAATCGTACCTGTTGGATTAGCATAAATTGAAATTTTCGCATTTTGTATATCAATTCGAAATCCTGGCGATCTTTATTCGAGTGTTACTTCGAAGACACAGATGTATGGGGAAGGCACAATTGTTCATTATCAATCTGCAAGAGCGGGCAGAGCGTAGCGAAGAAAGGCAAATGCCAGCACCGAATAGGGCCATTACCAGAGACGACTTTGGGCATCCCTTTGGATGAGACTGATTGATATCTATAGCCAAAATGACCATGTGTGATTTATGAGTCGTACTGCTCTTCAATTAAGCTGGTGTTGTGTTGGTAGCAATAGGTGCACCGTTCTTCATCAAAGAACATAAGAACGTTAGCCCCACTCTGTCAACATCATATATTCAATCTCCTGATGTTTGATCACCCAGAAGTATGAGCCTGCCGCATACCCTTCAACTCGATTTGCCCTTAGCTCCATCGAAGGTCCTGATCGACCTAATCCAAGGGCGAAAGATTATGGTCTAGCATCCTTGAATTGAGTTTAGAATGATTGAACTTTACTACTCCTCTTAAGTTTGGCCCCGCCATTGGCTAGAGCGGCTGCAAATTTCCTCCTAGAGCGCCGCTTCAGTATACTGCGTAAAATTATCAGGTTAAAGGAACTACTCCGTACCAATTGTATGTGCTCTCGTGGATTGGCGTTTTCTAAATGATGGCTCGCGACCTCTTTGTGGTCCCCATTTTCAACACCACCTCTTTGTGAATCCTAAACGAAATCGAACAGACGATTAAAGGAATCATTAGTTACGAGGGAAAAAAAAGCAAAAGACGATGAAAACAATGATCAATCACCTCTTTACTTCTAAGAAGCTGCTTCCAACGATTTTCATCTCTGTGACTAGAATAGGGAATGCCTACCTATCTGCGAGGAAAGCTGAGAAAAAAGTTCGAGAGTTCGAGAATCACATATTCAGTACATTTAAACAAAAAATGGAATACTCAAGAAGGCAAAGGTTCCGGAGCGTGCTTTCTTCCGCAAAGGCTGAACTTCATGGCAACTTGCTCAAGCCTGAGGTTTTCAAAGTCGACGCGAAATTCAAGACATGGGAGAAGCAATTAAATTGCGTTGAGGTTTATAAAAAATGCTTCTCTCTGGCTGCAGATAAATTGCAGATAGCTCAGGTGCTCAGGATTCGTGTGATTTCAACTTGCAAGGAATGGAAGAACATTGAATGGCAATGGTCTAATCATAACACTATTCTAGAATTCTTTACGTCAAAGCTCTCTTTTGATAGCAATTGTGAAAAAATTCAAGGCAAAGTACAACGTTTAAACGATTTCAAGCTAAAAGTCTCTCCCTTGACAAAGGTTCCATGGTGGCTTGAAGCTGAGTGGAAACTCACTGAAGAAGGGAAAATTGGCAAGAATTTAAGTCTTAATGCCAAAAGGGTCTTGCAATCACCCACCGAGAAGCAATCCAAGGAAAAGGTAGGCATTCAAGACTTTCACAGCCAGCATGCTGCGCTGTTCCATTGGAACCCGAGGCTTACATCTGGAAAGCTAATGCATTTCATCAAATATGCTACGTTAGCGATTCACAAAGTCTGTGAGATGATGTCTGTGGTGAAAGTAAGTGCTTTCGCTGCATTGAGAGCTTCAGTTTACAAACACTCAACTGAGCAGCCAAATTACGAGATTGCAGATTTAATTTTACCAGAGGAGAGCGGTAGATTATGTCAGATCTTTGAACCGAATCAAAACAATGAAATTGAGCGAGGGCCCTCAAGTGACACAAATTCGCCCCATAACTTGGTTGACCACGAGGTTGCCACAAAGGAATGTATTGACGGCGATGTTCTGTCTACCCCTTTATGGGAAGATCAAATTGCGAATAGAGTTGCTGTGAAGCCTGAACCTGGTGCAACTGTTGAGGATGGCTTCGTGTCGTTCTCCAGTGCCCAGAGCCAACTTCATAGCCCTTGCTTACAGAAAAGGAGCATCACCGAGGATGGTAAGTCTATCACCCCCAGAAGTAGTCAAAAGAGCTTATCTGAGCTGGCGGACTCTTCTTTGAAGATCTCTACGAGCGATTGCGTTTACTACGAGTGGACTGATGAACTAAACTCGAAGCCCGAACTTACTCCAGAAGAAGGAGACTTGTTCTTCTCATTTTTGGGCAAGCAGGCTGAAACTATGGGGCGACCAATCGATGGCGAGTGCTGGAAACTGTATGCGTTCAGAAGCCCTGTAGAAACAAAGCAGCTACTAAGAGAGGCGAATATCATGGCCGGCATTGTAGATGCCGCGGAGCATGAATCGGCATTTGAAAATGCCTCAAACCGAAACGGCAGCATCATACGTTTTAGTCGGATTGCACAAAAGCCAAATGATGGCAAGAAGAAGCAAAAGATAACGACAAAAAGACCAAGATACTCAGAGTGGTGGGAAGCCCAAAGCTGGGACGAGGAATGCATAGGAGTCAAAGACATTTCTCCTACTGCTGAAAAGACAGTGATATCTACTTCGCTGAGAGAGACTGAGAGCTCCGCTGTAAGCGTTGAGCGCCATCTCTGCCCCAAGATTGTGCAATTTGCCGACTACCATGACCCGGAAGACATAATCCCTCAGATATATGGCACTAGGATGTTTTCATACTTGAGGATGTTTGACAAGTGTGAGCCTCCGAATGCGGTTGGTCTCTGCGAAGGCTTACAGAAGCAGACTTTACCGTTGAAGTCATGCCTAAAGCAAAATAATTCTCATGGATTACTGGCATCCAAAAAAAATTCATGGCATTGCAAGAACCTCTGATATAGTCTATCCCTCTAAGAGGGAGAGAGTAAGTGGTCCATGGCGGTCAGTCCGCTTGTGATCAAGACCTCTTTGGGATGGGCTCACAAAGAGAAGTACAAGAGAGAAAGAAACGAAAACGTAATTAAAAACAAAAAAAAGAATGATAATGAACCTTTATATAAAGTAGATAAGTTTGATAAGTTTAGAAAAAGCGATAATTGGCATCCTTAACAGGGGGATCATGGGAAGAATGCCCTTTCGAATACAAATAATTCAGAAAGCAATTTCACCATTAATTGCTTCATTTATTTTACTAGCTAATCCTCCAGCTCAAGCACAATACGCATTAGAAGTTGAAGTTGTAATTGCAGTGGTGGTATCATTCTTGTGCATTCTTCAAGTCACAAGCAGGCGCTGGGTCTCTACTATTGCACAATAAATGAAAAGTAACTTTATTGCTCTTGACATACAGACATATACGCTTGAGTGCATTCAGGCAGAAAGCCCGGGACTCCCCATGGTGGGTTCGGCAAACACTCTAAATACTGGTTAGGGAATTGTTTAAGAAGCCACTTTGTTAAGAGTGTGACATTTTTACGTACGCCTTACTCGTATGTTAGGCCTCCTACCTCGTTCAAAACGCAGACTCTCCAGGGTTCTGAATCCTCCCTCAAACCTTTGTTGAGAGCACGTCGCGAGTGGGTTCCGGTAAGAGGTGTGCTAACCAAAATCGAGTCCAGAATAAGTAGTATGATCATGTTATTATCTTGATTCGCAAAACTGTCCTCAATAACTTTACGTGCTGCAATCGTATCGTTAGTTCACAGCACTTCTTCTGATCAAGGAATGTGGTTACCCCTCCTTTCCTATTTGGGACTATGCTCTCAACGACTTGACAATCAAAATTGTTTTTTCCCCGAATTAGGCAACTTGTCCGAGCGGTTAAGGAGAAAGATTAGAAATCTTTTGGGCTTTGCCCGCGCAGGTTCGAATCCTGCAGTTGTCGTTATTTTTGCAGGTGGATTTTGAACGTTGCTATTGAAATACTTTGAAAATTTCTAGCTCGGCCCAAATTTTGAGGACATTCGAGCTGGCGGAGATTTTCCACCCTATAAATTTCGTCCTGCGCGTAGTGCGCCTAAACGAGTGTCGTACAGACAAGACAGATACTCCATACTCACGCGTACCATGAGGGAAGGAAAAGTTGCTCTCATATCGGGCACGAACTCTAATTTGGGATTGAATATTGCTAACAGGCTTGTGAATGAACTTCCCCGCGACCAGAACCTCACCATCATTGTCACTTCACGAACACTTCCGAGAGCCCAGGAAGCCATCGAGTTAATCAACGAGTATGCTAAGAACTTGACTGTCAAACGCACAGGCTTTTTGGAATTTGACTACCTCCTTATCAATTTCACTGACATGGTTTCTATCCTCGGCGGTATCTACGAGATCAACAAGAAGTTCACCAAAATCGACTACATCTTTGTCAATGCCGCCCAAGGAGTTTATTCTGGAATCGATTGGTTCTCAGCAACCAAGTGTATCTGCAGAAATCTACTAGATGCTGTGACCTTCCCCACATATAAGATTCAGAGAGTTGGTGTGACCTCCGAGGATGCCATGGGGCTAGTTTTCCAGGCGAACTTGTTTGGACCATTTTACCTTGTGCAAAAACTTCGTCCTCTTCTTAAAAATGGAGGTCGTGTGATCTGGATATCTTCTATCATGGCAGAACCCAAATTTCTTTCTTTCGACGATTTGCAATTACTCCGTTCCCCCGAGCCATATGAAGGGTCCAAGAGGCTAATGGATTTGATGCATGTGGGGGCATTCAAACGTTTACAGCAGGAAGGAATCACATCTGCCCTAGTACATCCCGGAATTTTCACTAGTTTCTCTTTCTTTAAGTTTTTGAATTTCGTGACCTACTACGGCATGATGATGCTTTTCTATCTTGCGAGGCTCTTAGGCTCCAAGATTCACAATATATCGGGTTACAAAGCTGCAAATGCACCTGTTGCTGCTGCCATCAATATACCAAGCGACAGGTTGACCCAAAAAGTGGCCTCATGTTGCAATACCTGGGGAAAGGAGTTCCTCGAGTATGGCGATGTTGATCGCACGGGAGCCGAGGATGTTATTGCCTACTTGGATAAGCTCACTCGTGAATGGGATATCAAGCTAAAGGACCAGATTGCTGACACTCGCAAATCTCGGCCATGATTTAACGCGGGTAATGCCAGTTAGTCGAAACATTGGCACCCACACCCAGTGGGGCATTCGTTCATGATGTCGGAGTCTCCAGATACAGAATCCTCCTTGTCACCCCACCAACTGGCTGCGCACTCAAAATGGAGAACGTGCTCGCATTGTGAACAAAGCAACACCTTTCGAGCGACCAAAAGTCCACATAATCCACAAAATTGTAATTTATTTCTCTTTCGAGAATTCCAAGCGCTCAGCTTGGCCGATTCAATAGACGTGAGTGGCGCGAGTAATTGTTGTTGGGAAATCAACGCTTTCCTGTAGCGAAAACCGTAGCCACACTTGAATTCACAGTTCAGCTCCAGCTCGTGACCATCTTTCAAGGCTTTTTGAAACTTGAGCATTTCAAGGCGGTGATATGGGAGGCCCCACGTATAGAGCATTTCGGAATATTGATCCATATAATGCTTTAGCTTCAAGTGGTCAACCCCGGCCAACAATTGACTGATTTCAGCATTCTGGGAAAGGTCGAGGCTTGGTGAATCAAACAATTCAACCGTTACACCCGGTACAGCCCTCGTCTTGTTTCGCCTTGATGCCGAGAATGTAGAGGTCCCAGCACGTCTTACACCTCCACGAGGAGCAATTTTAGAGCCAGAATTGTGAACTCTCGGCGCAACCTCACCACCCCTTAGCAGAAGCAGAAGCTCATCCTGTGGCCAATAATTGTTACCAGCTCTGCCACTTGCATATCCTTTCAAGGAATGGCGCGAAGTATGCTCTGAGCGAACCAGGTTATCAGTAAGACGAATAGGGCGATTTTTCACAAACGATATTAGCCGCTTACTCACGCTTGAAGAGGCCAGCTCAGTCTCCGCCTCGCCTTGAGCATTCAGGAGTTGATAGATCAGGCTTCGTGCTGAATCGCTCGCCATTTTCCCAGACATAACCTGGGCTTGATTCTCCAAAGTGGTGCTCATCACAATGATGCACGAGAGCATAGCAAGCATTTGAAGATTACCCTGAGTTTCAAAGTATGAAAGTAATTCATTCACGAGCCAGGAGTTTCCAAAAGGATGCGAACCCCAATGCAAAGCTGGGGAGCGTCGAATTTGAAACTCAGATTGGATCTGCGGTATGCGCTCAAAATTCACGTCATTCGCAACCACCATAGCTATGGTCTTCCATGCTCGCACAAGATCCAGATTTCCACTTTGGGCGGCGACAAGGCAGTTATATTCAGCCAAACGCTCAGGCGTATCTCCCGCCAATTTGTACTTGACAGCGAGATCTAGCTTATCAGGAAGTAGATGGCTGTAATCGATGATCTTGACAAAGTTCCTTCCTCTCTTCGCTGACCTCAGGTGGCTTTCATCATGCAAAGAAGACTTGTTGTTGGAGTTAGTTCCCATTCCACTTAGTACCCTATTGGATCCTAGGTTGTATGCTTTCTCAAGTGCACCTGCACCTTTAAACATTGTGGGGATACGCAGTTGAGTTGGCACATCATCTCTAAGTAGCTCGTCCCAGTCATCTGTAAAGCTGCCTTCAGTGGACGACGACAGACGCGATGCTACCAGAGCTAAGTCGTCAATGCTTGAGCCATTATCCAGGTCCGAAGAGGAATTGAGGGCATCGTCGTCGCCGTCAGAAAGTTTCAGCGAGATTTTAGGGGACTTGAGCTGAGCGGCTTCATCCCTGTTGAACACGATGGACTGCAGATTCATATTGACTTTACGCTCGCCATCAGTATCTAGTTTTGAGGGGATAAAGAAACAAACAAGCTTGCCTGTATGTGACCACTCGGCACCGCATCCTTTGGGCAAAGGTGTGGAATCTCTCTTGGTGCCCTCATTCTCGTATTTTCCTATTGCATTTTTTGAATCTTGAGCGAGGAGAGCCGGTGAACCGACAGCGGATGCACCCACAGCCGGAATAAGGTCGGCCGCGTCTTCTTCTTCGTCATCATCAAAGACTCGAGTCGCAGCTTCATGTTGCGATAGAAGGTCATCTGCCCAATTTTCGTTGCCAACTTCAATTTCCTGGTCAATCTGCTGAGAATTCTCGTCGTCATTTTTCGTCATAAGGGTGTCATCTAAATCAATTTTGTCGCCCATGAGATACCTCAAACAAGGCTCAAGACAGTACCTGCTGTACTTATTAGTGAAAAACTTCGCTATGGCATCGAGATTTTTAACAAGCTCGCTGCATAGGACCTTGGTGAGCTCGTGGGTTTCCTCGATCTCAAACTTTATCATGCCACTGCGTTTGCGCCTTTCTTTTCTAGGCTTCTTGATAGAATTCCCGTCTTCGAGGAACGGATACAGTCTTGGGAAAGTTACAGATAGCCGTATAAAACTCAACCTTTGTTCTTCAGGACCATCGGTACTGTTTGACTTCACTGGCTCAACGCCTTGAAGAGCGGTGTCAGGCAAAATCGTGCGATTGTTCACAAGAGCGGTGGCGGCATTTGCAGTCAAGGGAATAGCATGTGCGTGGGTGGCAGGCGCGGCCCCACCATGAGCAGAAGTGGGCAAGGGTGTAGTATCTGCGATTGATTCTGTTGCAATCAGCTTGCCAGACTCGTCAACGCTTTCATGGCGCTGTTGTTTTGGTTCCAGGGTGTCCAGCTTAACCAGTAAAGACGGACTCTCAGGAATGATTGGGAGAGGTCCTCGTAAAGACACAACAAGATAGCCCGTGGATACAGAAATCTTTTCGAACCGCACTTTGGGAAACTTATGACCTACAATGCTCACTTCCTCTCCAAGATTTGAGGGGCCATCGTCGTCGGCCGCAGTCTGGTTTGCGTTACCCATACGGACACCGGAAATCCAATTCAAGTGATTGAGTTGTGAGGTCTCAGTGAGGCTGCCCTGACGCTGTTTCAACTTGTACAATGCTAGCGTAGAGAGAGTATCACCTCCAGCCTCTTTCAAGAGGTCGTTCAAAGATATAGGCGGCTCATGACAATACGTTTCGTATCTGAGAGGTCTGGAAATAGCCAGAATTACTGACTCCTCCGTCTTTTCAGACTGCGGGGTGGACGCAGAATCCAGCTCCTCGTCCTCAATTGGTTTGAGATTGCCTAAAACGTCCTGGTGACCGGGGTTGTAGTTGACGAAGTCGTAAAGCTCTTCATCGTGAGGCCACAACTTTAGGTCGAAGTCCAGGCTTGACCACGAAACCAATTGGAAATTTTTCCAATGATCCTTGCTTTCAAATCCCTCATAGGCCTCGTGTTGCGTCCGCCAAAGGAAATCCTTTATCGGCCCATTGTGCCCTTTGAAAGAATAGTCGGCAGAAGCATCGATAACTTCAGTTCGCTTCTCGGCGTGAGCTATATTATAGGCCGCATCATAGTTGACAATATGAATCGAGTCTTCGCCTTTCCGCACAGGTGCTATACCGCAACATCGGTCTCTGCCAAATGGTAAAGTCCTTGCCCGGGCAACAGGGTAGTCGGTCACAATTTGTACTGTGGGTCGGACGTCTGACTCTGCGGTCAAAGACTCGCAATCCCAAATGTTGATCGTCTGGTCACTTGAGCATGTAATCAAGCGACTCTTGGCTCCACTGAAGTCTAAACCGTTGATCTTGCCCGCGTGCGCATTCTCAACTTTCATCAAGGCTTCAGCGCCATGCCGAACGTCCCAGATGCAGAAGTTGTGATGATGGCTCGAAACCAACTGATAGGGATTGCTGTGATTCCATTTGACTTGTGTTGCTCCTGCGCGCCATTCGGCCCATTTGCCTGCTGGTCTTCGAGGATTTCTCATATCCCAACTTAGGACAAACGTATCGATCGAACATGTGGCGAGCATCTCGGGATCCAGCGGGTGAAAGTTTATATCTGTGATAGCTCGCGTATGTCTATGAAGAATGTTTTGGACGGCGTTGTTTGACGGCCTGGCGAGGTCCCACAAGAGTGCTTTTTGGTTCGATGTTGAGATGCACCACGATGGCTTGGCTGCATGATGAGGAGACCATTGTACGTCAGCCACTTCCCAGGACGTTATATGGTGTAGCCATCGCGGAGTGGAGAACGGGTCATCCATGTCGATGATGAAGAGTCCACGACGTCCAGCCAACACGGCATCCCGTCCATTAGGAGATAGTGACATGGCACCAATGGCACCATCAACTCGTAGAGAGAGCGAATTTCCGAATGTGATCGACTCATAGGGATTGGCGGACATGTGGGGCCCAGCAGTGCTCAACCTAGGTGAGATGTGGAGTAAGTCGCACTGGAGGATGGAGAAGACGTACGAGATATGTTCGGGAAACCTTTGGGAAAACAGGTTTCAAGATCCTACAGAATGGGTGATATTACGGAATATACGAAGCTCACGATGCCATCGGCAAATCTCTACCCTCGCAAGAATTGACTCGCATGCCATCTCTTACAGGCTGACTCTGTTCCAAGACTCCAGCAAAGAGGTTACCGAACGGGCTTTGCTTTCTGCCAAAATGAATACCTTCAATGTTGATGTTATATCAGAATCTTTTGAATTCACCCAGTTTTCGTATCTTTGTCCAGTTTGGCCTCCCTATCGTCCTGCATCTCCCTTTAACGTCCCAACGCACCAATCTCCACTACAATCATGCTGGACAAAGAAGGGGACAGAGACGTCGATATGGAGTTCGATGATGACGAAATCAACGCAGAATTCAATGATCCTGCTGCTAACGAAGCTATCGCGGCATCCGGTGCTGATGCCACAGACAACTTTGTTGACGAAATCGCCAATCCTCCAGACCTCTCAAGAAGGGACAAAACTTTGCTGGAAATACTAGATCTCATGGACGGCGAATTTGCTCCAATTATTCCTGACGCAGTTACTGACTACTATCTCGCTAAAAATGGATTCGAAACCACAGATGTTCGGGTCAAGAGGCTTCTAGCCCTTGCAACACAAAAGTTCATCTCGGATGTTGCCCAGGATGCGTACGAGTATTCGCGAATCAGAAGTGCCTCCAGTGTTTATAATTCGCTGAATCCGCAGGTGAGAGCAAAGCAGCTTCTACAGGGTCAGCAGTATGCCAATCAGCAGAATGCTGCAGGCGCCAATGCAGAGGGTGCTACTGATCAGCAACAACCGCAAGTGCACACGAGTAATGCAGGTAACCAGCACGGAAAAATTGTGCTCACTACCGACGACTTGAGCAGCGCCTTGAGCGAATATGGCGTTAACGCGTCTCGGCCCGAGTTCTATAGATGACAACCGATGGTTCGGAAAGAAAGAAAATCTTACGGAAACTTAATGCAAATTTCAAAATGTAGCACTTTGTTTATGTATTCGCTTCTTTGAGCTCGTTTTGGGAATACTAGGGTCTCTAGTCGAACTTCACGCAAAGCCCGGCACTCATATTTGGACGCCTATCTCTTAAATCAGTGGCTCTGCTCTTCCGTGGCACTAGCCAATCTGGAGAATACCAAAAAACCTTCAATAAAGTTCATGAACACCCAGGCGAGCTGGCTTGCGATCAGCATGCGGAACTTTCTCACAACTGGCAAGGTTTTCACCAATATTTCCACTATGTGGATGCCATAGGTAGCAATTGCAATGGACTTGGCGTGGTCTTCAAAAATATTGTACGCAGAAGTCAAAGCTTTAGGTGAAGATGCCAACACCTTAGTCAAACCATCAAGTCTCTCCACTGAGCGCCGAATAAGCGTTTTGTCATAACACGTGACAAAAATGGCGCCAGCAAATGCATACATAAAAAATTGAATTGGCAGCGATGGCAAAATCACCTTGTCCACTCTTCGATGAGAGAAACCTTGCTTGGCAGCAGCGTACTTAGCCATGGACACAAGTTTTGCTCTCAAGTCCAGTAAGGACAGGACAGGAACATTTTCGTCTTCAGATGCCTTGTCCCAACCCAAGGTGAATTTGTTTGACGTCCCATTTTGTTTCGTGTAGGCAATTGTAATGTCTTCCACGCTCACATCTTTGATCCTGACAGACAGTTCGAGTACATCCTCGGGCCGCTCGTCATTATAAACCACAACATAGTCCAAAAGAGCCAATTGATGGTCTTTGTTCATATGCAGAATAATTCTGTCCTTGGGGTCACTCATTTTTGAAATGGCTGTGAATTGAGGTGAAGGCAGGCGAAGCTAGGATGTGGTGCGAACTCCGCACTCTTATTCGTCTGCAAATCGAAAAAGCACATGCAAGGACTGGCATGGAAAGAGGAGTATATGTGAACGAAATTATCAGTTTCAAAGATTAATGATTGAGCGCATGTTTTCCAGTGTCAATAAGTCATGTAAGAACGAATGCCACAGTGATTTCCCTGCTTTCTGAGATTCACATCTCCACGAGAGGGTTACCGAGTTTAAGTTGACCACCTTGTGAATAAAGCATCTTGAGCGTTCCCTTTGACTTTTCTCGCCTTTTCGGTTACTCTGGGCCTCGGAGTACTCTTTAGCTCCGGGCTTCGGCGATTAGATCGTACAGCGGATTCCAGATAAGCGATATGCCTCTGTTGCCCATTCAAACTTGCCACCGGAGAATCATGGAAGGAGTAGTCTTGAAATTGATCTGTGACGAGAATATGTCTTTGCCCTCTCATTAACGTAAGCCACTTGCCTGGGACAAATAAACTGCTAGCCCTTCGCCACTTCCGAAACAATGTCAGGACCGCAAAGCTCTAATAAACAAAAAGTATTCGTCTTCTTGGATTGTTCAAGATTTCTGCCTTCAAGAAAGCTTCTTCTCTGTCTGTTGGAGTCGAGTATTCGAATCACATTCGCATTCGCATTTTGCGGCCTAACTTCAACTCCGAAATGATCATGCGGTTTTGTTTGGCAAATGCTTTAAAAATAAAGAAGCAAAAGAACGTGATAGGCCACAAATGCTCAGTAATCTTGGTATTGAAGTCCCAATGCGAGAAGGATGCTGCGTGGGCCCGACACTTCCATCATAATCTTTGCCGCTTAAGAGCATTCTTTGAACGCCATACAATTAAAATTCCGGGAGCTTTAAAGCGGTGGCACAGAAAGAAACCCTTGCAAATGCGTAAGACCGATGTTCCGCATAGTCGCGGTACCCTGGCATATGGTTACAAGGTGGCAACTGTTATCTCTGGCTTTGAAGATCTGGTTGACATGATAAAAGCTAGAGAATTCTGGAAATTCCCACCAGAGGATGCCTTTGAAGAGGAATTATTGCCACTTATAAGACACGAAGATACCGAAGGAGGATTAAGTGGAGATCTGTATGACTCGGGAGCCACGAGTTCTCTTCAACGTTACTCTTTTACGTACCTTTCAGCACAGATTTTTCTGCTCTTAAATGTCAACCAGAGCAATGGAAACTTCCAGTATCAAAATCTTTGTGTTTCAAAAGATAAAACCAGTCTTATTCAAACGCCATTGAAATTGGAGCCTTCAAAGGGAACATCCACAGTGCCACAAGACGGCTTGTCTGTATTCTTGGAATCGCTGACATGTACTTTGCCAATTCTAGAAGTGGCACGGATTGTGAAAATTGAAACGCCCCAGCATGCCAAAGTTGCTGCGTATCATGATGCACTTCAGTACTGAAACTCGTTTTTGACATGCGTAAACTGGTTCTACCTGCGGCCAATTTGTTACTGTGAGGGAATGAGGTTGTTTTGGCGCACCAGCACAAATGCATAGCGTTCATAGATGCTTCAGAAGTCTTAAATGCCCTAAAAGAATAACGGCAGAGGATTCTATCACTCACACAAAGTAAGCCGCCCTGGTGGAGACCATTGTGCTAGCGCACTGTTGTATTATTTCCAATGAAGCTTAACTGCGGAAGTAAAAGTGTCCGTGGCTTCTCCCCTGGAGGGAAAACTACGTTGTCTAGAAAAAGCGTTTCTGCTTTTGCATAGATGTGGGGTCTTTCTACGAGCGCAATTTAGACCATCAGATTTTAGTCCTACTCTCTCTAATAACTCAAGTTTCCCTTGCCATTATCCTCTTTCAACCATCCAGAACGAAATGTCAAGGTCTTTTCAAGTATTTCGTCTTCATCTGTAACACACCGTAATACAGAATATTGTGAGTTGTAGAACAATGCGCCATCTATCCTCTCAAAACCTATCGAAGATCGGAGAGCCAACCATTCACCTGCTTTGAAGTCCTTTGTTCTTAGCTTTACAGTTGCTTGACGGATTCGAGCATTCGGATAGAAGGCAAAAGTATGGCTTGCCTGAAGTTGGACCCGTCTCCCTGGAGGAGCCCTGCAAGCCATGTAATTAGAAACCCGCAGAGCGTATGTGCGCTTAAAGGCAATGCTTGCAGTAAGTGCAAGAGCCAGGGCCAGAATCCTGGGAACAGGAATGGCACCAATAATTCCGCAGTCGTCACAAACGCTGCCACTGTAAGTCACGGATCGGGAAACCAGTCTTTCACGCTCAATAACACCCACGGAAGAGCTATTAACAGCAGAGACGGTGGCCAAAGGGTTGAAGTTCGTTTCAAAATCAGCCGCGGCGCCTCCAAGTTCAACCTCCATGCATTCAGCTTCAGTATCTTTAAAGAGTTTTTTCCACCATCGTACGGATTGGATTTCCTTAAATTGCAAAAATCGACCCTCCTCAGATAGTATGACAGTCACATCCGCAACTTGTTTCTTGGATTTGGTTACTTCGTTCCAGAATTCAGAGTCGAAAAGCGCTTCTTTAGTGGCGAAGGTCGCGACAAAAGGCTCCCGATTCGGCTGCCCAGAGCCATGGCAAACAACCATCCTGAAAATCACTATCCAGTACTGGAATCGGATCCAAATTTCTCGAAATCGCTTCATGAAGATTTCTTATGATTCTCGTCTGGCTTGTATATACCTTAACCTGGTGATTGTTCTGCTGAAAGTGCTCAGCTATCTCACTACGCAGCAGAGCGAAGTGCAGTGCGCACAGCTTTCAAAAAAAGCACAATCTCGCCATGATTGTTGAATGCATCCTCAATTTCGTTGCTTATAGCCAACGGTAGTTCAGGGTCAGTTTTCCCGAGCCGGTATTTCTCATCGCCAACGTGTAGTTCGCAAGACAATTCCTTGTCGGCATCCTTGTCATCCACATTGAAGAATCTGAATTTAAGAAGATCAACGGCTACAGCAACTATTTTAAGGCCCAAGTAAGTCTCGAATTTCGCCAATTCATCAAAGTCTTTTGCGACCTGGTTGCTTAAATTCTTCCGCGTGTAAACAAGAGATTCCTCGAGTTGTTTTACCTCTTCTCTAATATCGGCAGTCTCATCCTCAAGCGCGAGTCTGGTTTGTTGAAGTCTCTCTAGCAGTTCCCCTAAAGCTTCTTGCTTCGCATGCTTGGCCCTTAGGCTTTCGAGAGTCAGCTGTATTAATGCAGTTGCTTTGGTTTTGCGATCTTCGTAGGCATTGATTTCTTCTCGTAGTTGCTGAGCCTTTCGATTCAACTCCTTAACTCTATTTGTACTGAGCTGCTTGGATGAAAGTATAGCCGATTTGCGCTCAATAATCATAGCATTGAAGCGCTGGGAAAACTGCTCCATCTCGGATTTCACATCGTCGAACTCTGCTATTGGAGTCCTCGATGAATCCACGGAAAACATGGTGATAGCGTTTGTTTACCTCAGAATGCGCGCCATGCATGAAGGTGCGATGAGGACTGGAGATAACGACTCGAAACAGAAAAACTGGAATTGAACAGATAAATGGCAGATTTCTACAATGAGAAATAATTCTGGTAACATAACCTTCTTTTCTCTAGTCTTGCACCGTTTGTACTGATCTCGGAAAGTGGCCACAAAATATACATCCTGCATCGTACATTGACACTAAGGACAGACAAGCAAGCCAAATTCTCGTCAACTCAGAGCAAATGTCCATCAAACTTCTCACGTTCAACACATATGGCTTAAAATTTGTATCCAAGTTTAGAGAAGAACGGCTTCATGGCATTGCTGACCAGCTCGCCAATAGTGACTACGACATTGTGGCACTTCAGGAAGTCTGGGTCGAAGCTGACTGGGACTACATTGATAGAAAATGCAAAGGCGTGTTTCCTTACCGAAGGATTTTTAAATCTGGAATCTTAACTGGCCCAGGGTTAGCTATCCTTTCGAAGATCCCCATTGAGAGAACATTCCTTTATAGATTCCCCATCAATGGAAGGCCCAGTGCGTTTTTCCGAGGCGACTGGTTTGTAGGGAAAAGCATAGCAGTCACAGTATTGAGAAGAGAGAATCCTGGGAGCCCACCTCTTGTGATTTTGAACAGTCACATGCACGCACCATACGCCCAACTCGGTGATGCGGCATATTCAACTCATAGAGCGTGCCAGGCTTGGGACATGGCCAATTTGGTACGTACTCTACAAAGTGCAGGCTACGCTGTGATCCAGGTTGGTGATCTCAACTCCAAACCGGGATCGTTGCCATATAAACTCTTCACTCAAGAGGGAGGATTGGCAGATTCCTGGGATGTATTGCACAATGGTAACGGACCTCTGAATGAGGATATTTCGATGATGAGCCCTCAAGATCAGATTGAGCTTGGAGGCGTCACTTGCAATTCCACTCTAAATACCTGGAGATCAACTCGTGCCGCTTGGGAGGCGTGCAGGCTTGACTATGCATTGATTGATAGAGAACGCATCGTGCCCCTTCTGGCAGCGGTCAGATTTACTGAGCCCATTTCCGGTGCTCCCCATTGCTCTTACTCTGATCATTTTGCTTATGAACTCATTTTCCGTGTGGAATCTACGGTTTCCCTGAGGCCCAGTTGGTCATACAGTGACAATGCAGCTTTGTATGATGAGCTTATCAGAGAAATAAGTACGTATCTCAAGGAAGTAATACCCTTTCAAGCTAATTGGCGCAAAATGCACTTCATCTTGTCCATTATAGTGGCAGTGGCCATATTGGTGGGAATGACTTTCGCCGCTGATCGACAGGGATGGGCGTCTGTGATACTAGGTTTGGCAGTTTCATTGATCATGACAACAGGAGTAATGAATGGGCTTATTTGGGGATTAGGCGTGAGATCTGAGAAACGGGCATTGCAGGAAGTTCTTCTCGAGGTTGAGGATGCCCAAATGTCAGCTGGACGTCGTCAACTGTCTCAGAGCAAGAAATTGGGCAGTGTTTTCTCTTCATAGGAGGAGAATGTACTGGAGCAAAAGCGTTGGAAAACTTATGAAAATTTGGGATGGCGGTGTTTGAAATTCCGAGTACATAGCTGCGGGGCTCATAGTTATTGCGCAGGTAAGTTTTGCGGCAAGAGCACTTACCTACTTTGAAAGTCAGAAATAAGCAATCCCTCGCGTTCACTCATGGAAGCAGACAGAAAGTGCGATATTAATGCAAACAACGCAATCTTGAAAGGTCACATCTCATTTTCGGTGAATGAGTGTCCTCTTGTGTTTGCACTTCGAGAACTGAAGTACGACCGCAATGAAGAGCTTCACTTCATCTACGAGATTCATACTGTTATTTTATACTTGGTGCTCATTGTTTTAATTTTATCTACATACGTGGTCATCAATAGCCGTCCATGGCTTTGATATGGAATGGGCAAGAATTGACGAGCCATCACTGTTTCTGCCGTTTTTGCTGACTCATATGATGAAGATTGCCTAAAATATACAAGACTGCCTAATATACAGAGTGGCAAGAGGCACTTTTCGAATTTTCGACCTTGCGTGTGGCCCCGCCACTCGTATTTTGCCAACGCCGCATGGATGAGTAATTCGTCCTGTGCAATAGCATTCACGTCTATAGAGAAAAGAGTATATAATAAAGCCCCAATGCGTTTAAATAGCCGTAAAATAAATAAAATTGACCATTTCATCTCTCCAATGTCAGACAAAAAGTCGCTACACTCCACGAACACTGCAACACATTCAGTGACATCGACGGTTTCCTCAGTGAAGCAAAAACTACGGTGTGCCTTCAAGAAGCCAGCTAATCCCGCTCATCTGAAATCTCAGAAACAGAAGTCTCCCAATTATGAAGCTGCTGCCGTGGCTCTCGCACTAAGGTGATTGCCGAAACTGCACCAAAGGATATGGCTTTCAACCGATTTTTTCGGCTCCAAAAATCCGAAAGGATGCGTTTTGCACGCCATGCATGGCGTCTGAGTATTTAAATCAATTTACGAAAAACAATGTTGACTCTGTATTTTGTATTTTTTATGTTGAATCCTGTGCTAGATTTCTTGCGATCGCGAAATTCAAAGAATTTGGCCTTCGAGTGCTTCTTTTGTATCAATGGATTCTCGTAGGTGCATCGACTGCTCCATTATATCAGGTAGTAGAAGCAGTAACCGACTCGAGTCGGTGGACACACGCAACAAATCCGCCAAAATTTTGCTGAGTGACAATTGGCTTGAAAATGTCGAAAGCCATTGCACCTGGTCGCAGTAGAGGCTATAGCAGTTGAACAGAATGTGCGAATCATTGATCTTTTCATCACATCTTACGTATTCCATATAAATGGCGTCTAGGCGTTCAAAGATAGAGCTCGTCTGGTCAAGCAGTGTGTAAAATGAATCACCGAAATTCTCGAAAAAGGCCCTTAGCAGAATGACGTCCGCTAATAATGTCCTAATTCGCTCCTCAATTTGGGTGCAGACCGTCATTGTAGACTCCAAGAATGTCACCAATGGCGACAAATTGGGATTTTTAGGCGAGCAGAAATCTAAACAGTAGTCAATTGCATCGATTGCCGTTTTGGTTCCTTGAGTCATTTGTATCAACATAGCAATCTCTGAAGCTGCTGCACTGATCCGCTCGCACGAATTGCAAAAGAACCTGATTACCAACTCAGCATGTCTACTTGCCAAAGTAAACAACGAGTCTAGTTGGCTATGCAGCAAAGTTTCTGCCCTTGCCAACTGGCCCTCTGTGATCTCAAGGCTGTCGAGAATGGAGATTTCGTAATGCCCATCCTCCAAGACGAGAGGACAGAGTTGAGGATATGCGTAAGTTTTCTGTTTCTTGGATAGAGCTGATTTGAGCTCTGGAAAAACAACAGGAAAGTCCCGCACATGTAGTGAAGTCGGAGACTCATCGCTATCGAAAAGGCAAGTAGTTGCTTTTCCAAAACGCACAAAACCGGAGAAAACCTCAACCTTTTCTTTCTTTGAAGCTTTATTCTGGAGAATACTATAGATTCTGAAGGACCTATAATGCTTGAAAGTTGACGTGACCTCCTTGCCATCCGAGTGTTTTTGCACACCACCGTCAAGCACCGGAAACAGATGTACACTCAAAATTCTCAGGAGGTAGGAGAACTCACTACTTGTTATAACATCAAAACTGTTTTCATCGCTAAAAAGGCCAGATTCTGGCGTTTCAGCGTTATCGAAGTCACCATCACTGTCGCTGAAAAGAGACTGAACGGACAAGGAATATTGCTGATGTGGCGACAAAGTCTTGGCTGGCTCGGAGTCAGGGGAAGAGAGATGAGTGCTGCTGGTCATTGAAAGGAAGAGTTGAAGTTGAAGGGCAAACTGTTGGATTTTTCATTTGCATATTGGCTGTCGTCTGCTATGCTGTAGCGCTACGCTCGCTGCCACTACGCAATAGCCTAAGCTTCGCCATTTAAAGAAAATTAATGCTTTTCCTTGCAGAACAACAATGTTTATCAAAAGCCTTCCAATGCGTGCATCACGTAGATAGACATTGAACCGTATTCTAGTCACCCACGGAGACCCTGCAAATCATGTGGCAAGAATTCCTAAAGTTAGGAGTTCCCGAAATATAATTCAAAAGATATTGTCACGGCGCCTCCGAATTGCACACGATGCTAATATCCAACTTCTTCTGCTCTCCCATGAACTCTTGCACTCAAACCTGCATTCTACTGCGCTTGACGTGTCGCATTATCTCTTCACCCACTACAACATGAAATTCACGGTGCTCCTGGTTCTATGTCTCGCTGGTTCTGCCCTGGCCGATCTTTTTGATTTTTTCAATGGGCAGTTCGGTCATCATCAACAGCAGCAACAGCAGCAACAACAGGTGTCACTTGAAGATATGGCACAGCAGTCGAACTGCAACAAATATCTTTGCCCTGACACCCTCCTGTGTGTAAGTGGTCCGAAAGAGTGTCCTTGTCCTTACCAAACTTCTCAGCTTCGTTGCGTTTTGCCAAATGGCGAGTATTTATGCATATCTAAGCCATTCGGCGATTTTGGCGACAAGTATGACGACCCGAAGAAAAACTGGAAGGTGGACGCACAAGACGACAATGTGAGAGATTGCGGCTGGGTGAAACGAGCATGGAGTGGTAACATTTGAGAAGCGCAATGGGTGACGAATACCGCCAATCTGGATTCTCTAGACTAGGTTGCTCGTGTGCTGCTGATTCAACGGTCAGAATGCAATTTCAGGACTGTGGCTGTTTGCTTTGCGCTCAGTAAAATGCTGCCTACAGAATTCTATTTCAGCGATGCAAGCTGGACTTGGGAAGCACAACACGGTAGTGCCGCATTGCAGGAGTCATACAGAAGGCAGGAGACTCTTAACACTTCTTGAGAAGTACAGAGAGATCTATTGTACTGACTTTTTGATTTGCATTGTGCTGCTTGTTGAGACTGAGGGTGGCTGCAAAATACTCGTTGGCCGAAACGTGCCTTCTCCATATGCTACATGCACGCACATGTGAGGGATGTGCTTAAATTGCAACGCAGTTCGAATGAATCCTGATCTTCCCTAAAGGCATCGAACAAATCACGCGACATATCCCAAAAGAAAAAACCATGACGTCACAATATGCAGGAGATGGTTGAAAGTACAACTCAACTGATGAGAGAATTATCCAATCGTGGGAAGAATCTACCTTAGCTGGACTGCTTAGTGACTCCAGCAAAGATCCTCCCATAGTGAGTACAGATTGTGGTCGCTGTGAGCTCGCAAATACGAATACATAGACCATGCGCTGGTGCCCCAGATTTTGGCCTGCACACAACCCCGCAACAAAGATATACCAAACCCTTGAAATCAGGTACATTATTTTCACCCCATCAACTCACTTTCCTTCCCTGTTCTACTTTGAATATGACAATAGCAACACCTGATACATCAAGCAGATTCCGCAGGAACCCGCTGATAGTGCCGGAGCGCCGCCGTTCTCTGGCACTTCAGTTCAGGTGCTTCCAAAATCACTATCATGCTCACAAGTACTTGCAGACCAACCCAAGATATATCCACGGGTTGAGATCATCAATTAATCATTGGCAACTTCGCGATTTATTGCATATCGACTCCTCGACAGGCGATATGTTTTACACTTTTGATGGCCTGATTAGGACACTCTCCGTGCTACCAAACAAAATCAACGTATCCACACTGCGAGATTACGTCCGGCTTCCATTCTTTCCAAGATGCTTCAATCACACAACCGGCGGCCTTATTGTGGCAGGCGGGGTTGTTACCGCCCCTTCAAAAGTTGGCGATTATCACAATCTTACTGCGGATATTCCAGGTCTTGCCAGTAAACAGTCCCAAGGCTTGTTTTCGATATTCAGCCCTGCAATGGAAGATCACATGACATTCACACTTGGCGAGCTCATAAACAATTGTGTCACAATTTATCCGAAGGATGGCCACGGCTTGGATTACACCCTGTACGTTTGTAACAACGACTCGGGATTGTACATTGTCGACATTGGCAACGAGGGCGTCAGAGCCACAAGAAAACTCACGTGTGAATCGAATACTTCCTTGAATAATGTCCATCAACTGCCAGATGGACGACTTCTAACAGCGACAGGCGATCTGAGTTCCATCTTCTTGCTAGATCCGAAAATGGCCAAGCCCAAAGTACAGACTATTGCAACTGAACATGACCCTGGGTTTGGAGTTTCCTACCATAATAATATGACCACGTTGGCTGCTGCGTTTGAAGATGGTGCTTGTCTACTCTATGATATCAGAAACGTTAGTGGACCTTTACACGAAATCAAGTCTACGAGACCGGGACACCGTCTGGGCGCTTTCAGATGCTGCAAATTCTTAATGTCTCCCACACAGGACCTTCTTGTTGTTTCCGAGCACGTGGGCAGAGTTCATCTTGTGGACTTAAGAGATCTCAACAACAAGGATCGCCAGGTGATAGTTTTCCCCCTTGCACTTGACCAATACTCGCACTACAAGGTCGGAAGTAACCCACACATGAAGAAACTAGTATCCTCGGGCTCCGACACAGAAGGCGCTGTGGGAAGAAAACATCCACACCCTAGCATTGACATCTACGGCGACGACGCCGTCAACTTCACCGCCCCATTAGTGTACGACTACTCATATCTAGCCAACGAGAAGCCCAAATTGTTCTCAGATTACGAATACGAACCACCGCAGATTCCCGCGGAAGACGCGTATTCGGCGGTGCCCGATATGCGTGCCCGCAATTCGATAGCAGCTGGGTGGAATGGCGACAGTATGCTGGCCATCCCCACGGAGATCCGGGAATCGAATGTGCGAGGTGCACCTGACGGGCCAAATAGAAGAAACTCTCTTGCCACCTGTCCAGTGGGCAGTCAAGACTTCCCGCAACATGTTCGCCACCACGTTGACTCATACCAGCAGACGGGAAATCATAAGAACGGCGAGATGGAATTGTCGGGACTTGACTGGTTTGATACCCACTTGTATATCGGATGTGAAGATGGAGGGGTGCTCTCGTGGGACGTAAATGAGCGTGCGAGACGTTCGTTTGGCAGTTTCTCTTATGCATGATGACGACAATAAAATATTCTTACGACTGTGTGTCATAAAAACCACGATATTTCTAGATATACTTGTTCTTTCCTTAGGCTCTGGAGCCAACCTTGCTTCGATCTTCGCTGACGCATGTCGCGTACAGGTCGACGCGGTCCTCATCAGTTCTCCACCACTGCAACACACCGAACATCTTTCGGATGTACGTGACGCCGCCCCAATTCGGTCGTATATTCGAAGACATAAAACGCACCTCTCTGTCCCATTCCACATGCAAACTCATCATCTTCGTGTCATGTTTAAGCATCGATTCCATCTGCACATCCAGAATACTCAGTCTCGTCTTGAGAAAGAACCTCATACAGTACCAGTTGATACCAGTGGTTGGTTATTCTGACTTGAAGGAGCGTTATCAACGTCTTGATTCCGAGGTAGCCAACATAATTCTTATAGGTTGCGGTGCCATGATCGATGTTGAGGCGTTCCTCGAGATCGACCCCAACGAGCATGTGGCAGTCGGAGAGAGCGCAGCTAATGTCAGCGATCTAGATCGGGATTTGCTTGCAAAATCGCCGCATTTCAACAGAAAAATCTATGTTTTCGATGGCTCTAGGCCGTGGAATCTCGACAATATATTCGCGTCCGAGATGGTAGTGTGTCTAGACGATGGATACATTGACCTGAATCTCCTGAACGAAAAGCAGAGCTACAAAGTGCTAGCGGATGCCTCTGATGCCGAGAGTGAAACTGAGAGTGCCAGTGAAAGCGAAGAAGAATCGGAGATTGCAGAGATAGAGACCGATGACGACGAAGTGACTAGTTCCAATGCCGATCCGGAAAGCCGAAAGCGACGGCGAGAAGAAAAGGAGGCGATGAAGATGAAGAAACTACGCAAGCGTGAAATACGATCGGCGGAGAGCAAGATAGAGACATATTACAACCAGGGCACTGGAATGTTTACCGCAACAAGCGCCATTATGTATGCACTATTGGCGAAGATCGGTGAGACTTCGTTAGAAAACTTGTGGCTCGCTGTGCTCGGGCTTTCCTCGCTTGATAGAATTCATCCCGAGGTTTACGATAAAATTCTGCCATTGTACAGGGACGAGGTTTACAGACTCACTCCTTCCAAATCTGGTACCGAGGACAAAGGGGCAGATCGTACCGCACTTGCTGTGGAGAAAGACTACCACCTCTTTCTCTTGCGCCACTGGACTTTGTACAATTCATTTTTCTACCTGTCAATGGTGAACTCCAAACTCAATCTCTGGACTGAAGACGGCAAGAACAAGCTCCACAAGCTTTTCGCAACTATGGGTATTTCGCTCTCAGTGGCTCAACAAAAGTGGCTTTACATGGACATTGCAGTGAAACGCAACCTTCCTGTTATTTTCACAAAGTATTTGCCAATGTATGGCCTTGAGGGAATTGTCAGAGAAGGCTTTGTTCGCACATTTGGTTTCACGGGGCAGCTTTCTGCAATGGAGTGTGTTGAAGCGCTCTCTGCACTTTTGGAGCAAGATGACCTTGGTGGGGATGTCAGTGAAGATGACATCAACGCCAGAATCGAACGCAAGGAAAACCTTTGGATCCAGAACTTCTGGCTGACGTGGGATGCTCTCAGTACATCACACACGAACTCCTCTTCCGTGATTGTTGGTGCATCGTCACGTATTACAAGCACCCGTAAGCTAAAAGGGTCCGATTTGCTCTGGCATGGCCTAGACTTGGCCAAAGAAAAACAGCAGATTATTTTCAGGACGGGTATGTCGGTGCTTGAACGCCATGTGATCAAGAACCTCCGACTTTATAGACTCTGCGTGCTCAACGACGGAGCAATTCCCGACCTCGCTGCATTCAGTAATCCGCTTCTTCTAATCAAGCTCGGAAACTGGCTTTTGGAGAACATCAGCGAATTGGAGTTTTTTAATCTCACTTTAAAGAGCCCCGATGCCAAATTGAATACCCTCAAACCATTGGTCGTGGCCAGTTTGGATGTCGCCAGCGACACGTATCTTGTTGTTGGACTAGCGCCAAAGTATCCACGTGAAATGGATCTTTCAACCAAAGCAAAACTCGCGCAACAGAACGAAGGTAGTGCAGCTGCTTTTATCACGAGGCTCAACACGTTTAGCGTTGCCTTTCAAAAAGTGGCAGCCTCATCTGATGCCAAAGTCAGAATCAACAGTTTTGACTCTTCTATTATCGAAATTCGCAAGGACGACTTGTCGCCATTCTTGGAGAAACTTACCTTCAGCGGTCTTATCTAAGGTGCAGGCATTCCGCTTATCTATTCCGCGAAACACAAGCGGAGTGTTTCGATGGATAATCAAGAAATGACCATCGCTATCGTTGGGTTCGTCAGCACTTTCGCATGTCATTGTACCTTCTGACCTAACTTCAGCTCCGGAATATCTGGTTTATATACTGTCTTCGAGCTTCTTCAGACTGGTGTTGATCCGCATGACATTGTCGTCATCGCTAAGCATTTGCCCGGTGATATGTCTATTGACTACGCTTCGCCCGTCGCTGGGGCTTACTACACGCCCGATGTGAGCGGAGAAGAGCAAGAATATGCTCGCCACACCTACCTCAATCTTCCAAAACTCATGGTATATTTGGGGCCACAGTGTGGGATATCTCGGGTGAAAGTCGAGACGCACGCTGCAGAAAAGCTTGGGGGAAAGCGAATTGAAGAGATCGGCGAATTCGCTGAAGATTTTGAGGTGTTTGATTCCAGTCAAAGAGGCTGTGTGGAAGCCTTCGTGATCAGGGGATACAACTTTAATCCTCCTCTACTCATGGCGTCAATGAGGTCCAAATTCGAGGCAGCGGGCGTGGCATTTGCACGCCAAACAATCCCTGATTTGCAAGAAATGTTGTGTGTTCACTCAGCAGTGTTCAACTGCTCGGGTCTAGGCGCAAAATATCTTGCCAAGGACAAGGGCGTTTACCCGACACGAGGACAAGTTGTGGTGATAGAAGGGCCTCATATAAAGCATGTGACGGCGGTCTGGCGACAAGGAGATTCCACGTACGTGATTCCCCGTCCCCACTCCAAAAATAGCGAGGTGATCCTCGGCGGATTCTACCAGGCGAGGGTCAAAGATGCCAACACCTACGGCTACGAGACCCTCGATATCCTTTCACGTGTCACAGAAGCGGTGCCTGATTTGCTTTTGAAAAACCCATACGGCCAACAGATCGAGGACTTGAGAATCCTTCGCGTGGTAGCGGGCGCACGCCCCAGTCGTGAAGGAGGAGCGCGCGTGGAACCCGAGATCACTACTCAAGGCGCCATCTTTCATAACTACGGGGCAGGTGGCTGCGGCTTCCTTTGCGGTCTAGGAATGGCCAACAAGAGTGTGGCGCAGTGGGCATCCTGGTCCGAGGCGCGTCGCAACTCGTAACAAGTAAGACAAGTTATACGGAGGGAATCTATATTCTCCCTGACTTAAATTTATCGTTTGTAGCGACTCAATTCCCTGATGGCCATGTAGTATCCTACGAGAACGCAAACTCGCCCAATTCGGCTTCAACCATGGCAATTTGGCGTTTGAGCTCTTCTTCGTTTTCCAGCAAAGTCTCCACTATGTCAAACTTTCTGGATTGCCGAGCCGTTTCAAGCTGCTGTGCAACTAAGAAACTCTGTTCGTTGAGCACCATGAGCAGTTCGCGCATCTCTCGGATTTGCTTTTTGGTAAGGCGTGGTGTCTCTGGAACCAATGGTGCCGAAGAGTTCTCCAACTGCTTCAGCAAGCGGAGATCTTCGTTGCGTTGAAACTGCTCGTTCACCAGTTTCACTTCGAGGATGAGGTCCTGGAGAAATGTAACTGCAAACTTATGAATAGTGGTGGCAATATTGGCGTCTGAGCCTCCGACCTTCACTTTAAGCACTCCTCCCTCGGTGGAAAAAGCCCGCTTTCTGAACTCGGCCGTCACACGCTCGAAATCCTTGACCGAATTTCGAAGACGTTCGCGAAGCTGGTTGGCTTGCTCATTATCCAGGTCGCTATTCTCAGCCACGAGAGCTTTGTAGCGTGGAAGAAGGATGGTCACACCCGCTTTGATTACAAGCATCGACTCGTACATGGCAGTGAGGAAGGCGCTTTCTGAGTTGTTGTGGTCGCCTGTAGCATGATGAGCACGCCGTGTCTCGAATAGAAGATCATTCTTGCACTCTCGGCAGCAACGAAATGAGTATAATACGTCTTCGATGTTTACGAGTTCGTCCCAGAGCTGTCTCACTCGCGGCAGGTAATTGAGGGCCGGAAGCTTCGTCATGATGGCCCCAAGGGGCACTTGCACGGAGCACAGGCGCGACAAATCGCTCGAAACCTCCAGGTCCTTATAGAAGCAGTCACTAACTATGCGCCCGCACAATCGGCAGTGGTGTTTACGAACCCAGATAGAGAAAGCAACGTAGCAAAGCGGACAGTGCGTCGCGTCCGAATCCAGTTGCCAGTTGTCGATTCCCACAATGTCCTTCTCCAATTCTAGCATTTTTTCTGCCAGAAACGGAGCCAGATCTGCAAACGGCGTCCGCGCCCAAAGCCGCATTGCTCCGCCAGTCGAATTGTGCCACGCAAGCCGCTGCGCAAAGAGATCGACAAGCTTGATGTAGCGCCGCTGTGTCGCTCCGCGAGTAGCACGCCGTCGGGCCGCCGCCTCGCCCCGTAGCAACGAAAACTGGGGCATGATGTCACGTGACAACGGCGGTTGGGCATCCGGGTCCGTAGCTGCCGGCCGGCCGGCAAAGCAGGACTCGCACGCACGCACAAGGACGCCGCTGGTAGGGCTATACAGTGGGACGCCGTGCGGGTCGTTGGTGAGCCGTACGCGCCGCAGGCAGTGAGAGTTGCAGAACAAGTCACCACAGCGGCGGCAATTCACGACGCCTGTTTTGACAGAGAGCGTTTTGCGGCACTCAGGAGCTGTGCACGTGACCTTGCGGCCTGGATCCGGCCGTTTCCAGTGTTTGCGGCTGAGTTTGCTGGTGCCATTGGTTTCCGTGTTGGCGTGGTCGCCTCTGCCGGCATCGCTGAGCCCAAACGCGTGAGACAGGTCGTGCATGTCTAGCGAAAGCGTGCGGCGTTTTGGAGCTTCAGACTGCTCGGGGCCGTGGCGGTCATCCAAGTGCTGATTGAGTTGTGGAAGAGAGATCATGTCCTCGCCGCATATCGGGCACTCGAGGAGCTCGGGAAGATCAGGCAGAGATATTTGAGGCCGCTGAATGGCGTCCGGCTGTGTTGACGGCAGCAGAGCCGGCGCGGCGCCGAGAACCCGAGGACCAGAATCCGGTGCCATGGTTGATGTGGGTCACGTGCGCGGGACGAGAAGGTGGGTGGATTTGCGCACACCAAGCGAGTCTTTTCGCTTGTATTTGTATAGGCACGATCTACGAGCTTTGCCTGGGTTGGGCTTGGGCTGTTGTTTATTTTCTGTTGAACAATTCGACATACGTAGATTGCACTCAGTGCTTCTTGGTTGCAATGTTGGAAATCAAGCGCGGGATGGGCATCAAAACCATAACCCTAACCTGAAAGCGCCAAACGGAGCAAAAAATCAGGACCATTTCAACTAATGTCCCCGGTACCCAATATGGCATAGAAATACGAGTGGTTCGTAGCAACCACCTGCAATCACTCACCGAGAACCTCGACTAGCGCTTTCGCCCTCCCTATCTTCAAAAAGAAAAATAACCCATTTACACTCCCCATATTCAGACGTAGATTGTATCTATATACGGCGGAACACGTTCCACATGCAACGCACCTCACACTCTTACTCCAACTTCTGGACAAGCGACTCCAAAAGTTTACCGAAATCCAAGTTGGGGTCCTCAAAGTTGACAGAAGTAACGTTGGAAGCAGCAGGAGCTTCCTTGGGGGCGTTCTGCTTGGCAAACTCCGCCTTGGCCTGCTTAATCAACTTCTCCTCTTTCTTCCAGTTAGCAAGAGCATGCTGCTGCTTTTCAGCACTTTCAAGGTTGTATCTGTGAACGGCACCGTAAAGCACACCGGCACCGAGAAGCGAGTATCTCAAGACGTTGAAGTTGGTGGACATGGCTGTGGACTTGTGAGGTTTGAGAAATTCAACTGGTATTTTTCGTGAGTATCTTTTGATTGGACACGACCCACCCGTGCACCACCGTCACTGGCAGAAGGATCTGCGGATCAAAACTCCCGTTATCATCAGAATGAAAAGGACACATACATGTGGATCCTGAAGAAATTTGAAGGCACGAAGTTCAGGCTTGGGCGTATGCGAGCGGTGGCTGCGAGACAGGCTAGCAGGGTATGGATACTATTCTCGCGAAAATTGCTCGGTTTTTCGTTCAGGCGAAGTAGAAGGCAGAAAATTGAACTTTTTAAACCTCCTAGGGTTATAGAGCTCTCTCGGTACTCACCTCAGCGATCTCCTCGTGGAGATCTCCTACACAAACGCTGCGTCTCATAATCTGGCCCATTGAGAACTAAAAAGAAATTGAAATCATTTCTCTTGCGGTGCCATATTTAGCATGTACTACATACTCAATCATAGTTTAGGTAACCGAAAGTTACGTGGATGGATGAACGCGATCTTGCAAGGTCACTCACTCACTCAGTCACGAAGCTCGGCGCTTGACGGTCACAGAAGTCATACGCATAGAAATCAAGAAATTTAATTCCGCCAAAATGCAGTATCGCATTTTTCTGCACCCTTTTCATGGGCCGCACCGGTGTCCCTAATGGGTGCAAATGATATGCTGCGAGCATTCTGCAAGAGATCCACTCACCACCTCCATTTCTCCCCACACTATGATTATCGTCATTCCTCAAGCTGTCATACCTCGTCTGCCTCAAACTCCAAATCTGCCTACTTCGTCGATCTTTTCTGACACTGTTTGTCCCGAACAGATGTACGATCCCATTGGCAGGAAGTACTTCTTACATCAAAATAGCGCCAGTTCGCAAACCTCCCCTAATTTTGACAACACTGGGGACATTACAACGCCAGCTTCATCGGCACATGTTTCAGATGCGCTCTGGTTGCAAAATGTCGGCAGTTCAGAGGAATACGAGTACTACTTGATTCCCGAGTTTGACGACACAACGTGGCAAGCTTCCGAGACGAGAGACAGTTGGGTTGCAGAGAGAAGGAATTCTTGGAGCGTCAATTGGGAATCGGTGAATCGTTCACGTACCCAGAACTTGCAGCTGCCCTTATCTCCTATGGAAGCCGCCGATTACGGAGATCACACAGCCTTGCTAACGCAGCGACCGCAGCTTGCGTTACCTCGCACTGCTCCTAGATCTGAGAGGAGCGACACTCGTGTAATTCGGCAAATAATAGCTTGGATCCGTCTGCATATGCGCCGTCACCGTCCCTATGTTGCGCCCGAGACACTGCCGAACTACACATGGAGTGTAGGCTCGAGTAGAAACACTCGAGGACAAGGCGTGGGTACTAGGGGAAGTCGAGGGAACAGGTCACGTCAACATACCAGTAGGCCCAGAAGTCGTCCACGGAGCAGATTTGGACTCTGGAGATGAAGTTTCAATGGGATTGAGTGTGTTAGCAGCTTATCTGACTCGTTTCGAGCTGCGCCAGAGACTCTAGCAAACCCCATGGGGGCCAATTATTGGCTGAGAAGATACATTTCCAATGAATTCTCACGTTTGGCGAAGGAAATTGATGAATTTGCTCGATCTAGCCTATTCTCGTGGCCGCGCAGATCAACAGGCTCGCTTGCTCTTGTTCTAAGTTGCTGCGATTAGCACCGGGGCGGACATTCACCCTACCGAGGAGGTGCAACTAGACATATTTTGTATCATAAAACTCTACAAGGACAATTACATCTTCGAAATTAATACATAAGCACCATCAGCTTTCTGTTCGTTCTATCGTGCTGCGCCCCTGCATCTGGGCCATGGCTCATGCGAACCTACTCAATCAGAACTTGCGTGCTCGTGTTCGTCGCCGCCATGCTTGTGTCCATGCTCGCGAAACAGGCGTCGTATTGCGCAAGGGCGCCCTACGCATCACGTGGTTCCGCTTCGTTGGGGTTTTTCCGGGCGTTTGCTTTCAGTTCTCGCGCTAACTCAGGCAAAGGTGAAAATTCACTGTCTGGGTCCAGCTCAACAGCTCACGATGCGCAGGGTTCCATACCGACGGCTCCGTTATCTGCATCCAATAACTATGACAAGTCGTCATTGACGAAGCTCAACTTTTATGAGGTTGCGCTTGCGTTCCAGCCCAAGAACAGAAAGGAACTGAACGTGTTTCGCCGAAAAAGCAACGCTGCCAAGTTGCCTGCGCAATTGTCGCCGACTGGTGAAGATAACCTTTTCGTTTCTTCGCAGAGCAGCGCAGGTTGGGTCGCTGTGGGAGTCGCTGATGGTGTTGGCGGATGGTCCGAAGCTGGATATGACTCCTCGGCCATATCACGCGAATTATGCTACTCCATGAAGACGAACTTCGAAAAAACAGAAGAGAAGTCTCCGAAGATTTTATTGAAGGGAGCGTTTGAAGACGTTTTGCTGTCTCCCAAGGTGGAGATCGGCGGCACCACGGCGTGCTTGGGGATTTTCTCGCCGGACATGAAACTTCGAGTGGCTAATTTGGGTGACTCTTGGTGTGGAATTTTCCGTAACTTCAAACTTGTGGAGGAGACTGAGTTTCAGACGCATAACTTTAACACCCCATATCAATTGGCCAAGATTCCTAAGCAGGTTTTGCGCCAGGCCGAGCTTCAAGGAAAGAGGTACATTATTGACAAGCCCGAGATGTCAGATGAGTACGTTTGGGAGCTACAGAAGGATGACATCGTCATTTTCGCGACCGATGGAGTCACTGACAATATCATTCCCCAGGACATTGAGCTCTTTTTAAAAGACCAGGATCTGCTTGGCTCAAGCCTTGCGCAAGTCTCGTCTAAACTTGTGCAGGAGGTAGTCAAGGTGTCTAAAGACCCCAACTTCCCGTCCGCTTTTGCTCAGGAATTGTCTCGAATCACTGGCCAAAAATATCTCGGGGGAAAGGAAGATGATGTGACTTTGGTAATGGTCAAGGTCAAGTAATCATTGAAGCAATGAGCAGGATATATTAAAACTATGCATTTTCCATGTTAAGCAAGCTGATGATTTTCGCTCTATTGGCGGCTTGTTTCTCTTGCTCGCGAGTTAGCCTCTCAGCAAATTGATTATTTTCAGGAAGACTGATCTCATGAACTTGCTTTGACTGTGTGATGAGTGTAAATTTCGTTGCGGAACGGTCCGCTGGTTGACTAAAGTTGGCGGGAATAGGCAACTTAGAGGCTTTAGGAGTTGAGGCTGCCATGGCCGACATTTCCCGGATACTTTGGTCCATATCCAAGACGAATCGCTTTTGCATTTCCTGCTCGAGCTCAAGCGCCCTGAGCTGCTCCTCTTCAGCCTCAATATCATCGTCATCATCCTCGTCATCCTCATCATCTCCCAGGGTGTCTGAGTCGGATGACAGGTCACTTTCGATTTCAAGACCAAGGCCAGGTTCGGCATTATTCTGATTTGTTGGTGGCTCGAATTGCAGGATGGAATCCTCGTCGCTTAGTTCGTCGCTGGAGTCTTCACTATCTGACAGCTTAGAGTCCGGTGTCAGCTTCTTCTCAGCAATTGCGGAAGCTGGAGTCAGGGTCAACTCCTGCAACTTGAGAACAGAATTTTTCAAGTCTGGAGCGTGTTTCACGTATTTAAGCACTTTATGCACTCTATCAAAAGCATCGTTCAATGTATACTCGATATCTCGGGGAATGGGTTGTACCTTACAATTCACGTAGTACAGTAGGAAAACCATAAACCCTCCAAGACTCTTGACTTGGCCGTTCAAACAGCCTTGTCGCTTTAATTTTTCTGGTCGAAGAGTTTTAATCAAACAACTCACGAGATGAACACGAAAATAATCGTTTGGTGCGTCGAGTGGATTAGCAGCACCTGGTGTTGGCATATTGCCAGGGTAACCAAAGCAAACAACTTTGTAAAGGATATCAATGATGCTCTTTCCATCTATAATATTGTGGTTGGCCAACACAGCCAAGAACCTCATCTGAGAAGTCCGCGCAGCGTTGTGTTTGAATTCATTTGTTTCTAGACCGCGAAGAACCTTCTCAAAGAGTCTACTCAGCACTTCGTAGACAAGGAAAGGCTGAGTCGATCCTAGTCGACTTAATATGGTTGCAAAGCTCTCAAAACGATTTTGGCCCAATTCCTCTGGCCGTTCGTATGACTCAAAAAGGCCATCCTGAGCTTCTTTAGAAGCCCTAAATTTGATTTTCGTCAATAAATTCAACGCCTCGCTTGTTTTTGTTGCGGTGACAAGTCGCGAAAGTATCTGCATAACGAAATCTTTCATGGGGTCGACCTCCACTATTGTAGATTTCGACGTGCTTTTTGTGACCAACGAGTCAACAATTATAAACATGTTCCGCAATGATAGCTTGCTATTCAAGGAGAGTGTGCCACCTTTACTTTGCCTCCTCAATAAAGTTAGCATGCTACGAGTATCAGCCTCATACTCAGGATCCGATAGCAAGAACCTGCCGCACCGTTCGTAAAAAACCGTCAAGAGGTCAACATTACCAGGAGAGGCGAGATTGAGCGTCATTCGGCGAATCTTGTGAAACACAATATGCGGAGAAATCAACTTGAACTTAACGAGCTCGATGAAGAACGCGGTTTTCCGAAACTCTAACTTGCCGTGATGAATTTGCGATCGCATGCCTTGATCTAAAAGCTCAATGAGCTCTTGAGTTAGATCTTCAAGGTCGTCGTGAACTATTTTGAGGAATCGTGCTAGGCAGTTGACGTTGTCTGCCTTCTTTGATTCCGCAAAAAATTTCAAGAGTTTATGGCGTGTAGCGTTATTGTACGGAATGTACGCCAAGAAATCGGCCACGTTCTGAGATACCTGCTCTTCTGTGTTAGCTGACTCGAGGTTCTGAATAAAGAGATTGACTCTCAAGCCATCTTGCAAGTTTTTGAACTTTTTCGATGGGGAAAATGACCCACGTATTTTTTCCGCAGATGGAATATCCCTGTAAAAGCTTTCCTCGGCAGCATCGTGCCACAATGACTTGGGCTCGTTTTCAGGCTCCTTCGTCTCCTTCGTCTCCTTCGTTTCCTCATTCACCACCTCATCTGGACGACTTAGCTCGGGAAGTTTCTGACCAAGGGATTCATAAATAGCACTGCAATGAGTTTCAAGAAACTCAAAAAGAGCCGTTGCCTCATTGAGCGGAACTTCGTACTCCTCAAGGACCTTGCCGGTTCTTATGGCAGCAGCCTTGTTCTGTTTTTCGAGCTTGCTCTTCCGTAAATGGGCCGACTGAAGTTTCAGAAGGGCATTTCTCATGTATAAATTAAGAATTTTTTTCAACTCCACAATCGCGTCTTGCGGAACTAGATTATTAGTGTCGAATAAGAATGACGCATGTCTCTTTAATACACCAGACACGACGGGCAATGTGGATTCCATTTCAGGATCACCTGCTAGAAGATCCTCGGCAAGTGCCACCACCAAGCACGTCTTTTTGTTGAGTCGGCGGGGCAAACTATCACCGTCGCAATGATCTAGTCCCATGCACAATCCTGTCAAGTAAAATTCAATGAGAACACGAAACAGGTTTCTCGTTTTAGATACCAGGGTGGTGTTTCCTTCAAGAATCGTGTTCACGAGGGTGGAATTGACACTCGGCATAATAGACAGAAAGCGTCCATGTAGAGCCAGCGCAACCTCAGCAACCGCCGAAACATCATCGGCTTTGGAAGTTCTTGTGACAGTCTCACTGAGAGCCGCTGAAATCTCGCCTAGATATTTTTCAAGCCGCAATGCTGCAATGTCCTGAAGAATCTCGCGCTCGTTTTCTGCTGTTACGGCCTTGAGCTTTCGTATTAGAGCCGTGTGCTTTTTTATGGAAGAGTCGAGTTTTTCTGGCGATGCCACGGTAGACTCGTCCCATGCTGCTAGGTTCTGCTCACGTAGAGCCAGCCTTCTTTCATTGGTGATGGCCATGGTGGTGTTACACGCAGGAGAGACCAAGTGGTGGAAGGTGAGGAAATGACGAGAACAGCAGTGGAGGAAGAACTTGGAGAAAGTGCCGCTCATTTTTTCGTTTGTACATGGCACTTGATTTTCGGAGCTACTTCAGAAGCTGTAGCATTTGATACTCTGCCAAGAAGGTGCTAGCAAGGACAGAGAATTTGCCTGAAAAGCCACACCCGCCGTTGTTGCAAAGCCATGCTACAATAGTAATGCTCCGTTGGCCTAAGTTCAGAACCATCCATCAGTCAGATTGTTCGCCGTCTATCGACTGTCTATTTACACTAAAGGCTGCACGCCTCGTTCACGAGAAAACACACGGCCACTAGGAAGGCCGTACTTCTCCCTCACCGCCTCCACACTGCGGTCAAAATGCTGTCTCCAGATATTTGCGCCTACCGCAGACAATTTGTGCTCCTCGACAAACGCACGGATGTCGAAGTTTTCCAGGTTTACCTCGGGGGAGATAGACTTGGACTGCCTAAACACCCACAAGCAGGCACGCTGCGTGGGTGCATTTTTCTCGGGCGTAAGGGGGGTGTATCTCTGGAAAATGAGCTCGGGATTCTTGATCAATGTTCCGGGCGTGATCGTGTTGTTCACGTAGTCCAACGGCACATTGCACAATCCGTAATGCAAGGTGGTGCTGAACGAGTTTCTGTTCGCATCAGGGGTGTCTGGGTTCACCAAGACAACGGTATAAAGCCCCGTAGACTTCTCAGGAAGGTCGAACTCCTGAACCTCTATCGTTGGAGGCTCAGCCACCGCAAATGCAGGAAGCACAGTGCCCGGCTCGACCCACAGACTGAAGTCTCTTTTGGTGTTGGAACCAAATTTGATGCGAACGTCAACCTGGGGGTCCACTGTGGGCAAGGTGTCGGGAATCATGTGGTGCTGTTCGAGTCTTTGCATGGTGACCATTAGAGGCCCAGCCTTCCACTTGTCTTTCTGCAACTTTCTGTAGACTGGCTCGTCGAAGCTCACATTAACGCCATTCTCGAAGTTGAAGATCACTTCAGGATTGTACTCTTCGGCTTCTGTCCGCAACTTGTTCTTTAACGAGATGGAAAGGTCCTCGTTTTTCAAGGCCTCGTACTTGGCTGCAGCCTCGTTTTCCAAAAAGGAATAGGCGCTCTTGAAAGCCTCGTCAATAGCCACCGGCGAGTGGTAGGATTTTCTGACGCTGGCGTCGCTAATGGAAGCCGGGCCCTCGGCACCGATTTCGTTGAATAGATCAGAACGTGCTGCGTCGTTCTGGACCTTCAACAGCGGCAGGCGAGATGAAAATTCACTCCATACTCCGTGGCGCCTGCTCAAGGCAGAGAACCGTCTCACCGCGCGCAAGCTCATGGTGACTTGTGGTGGAGTTAAAGGTAGATGATTTTTTTTCGCGTGCCTGCACCGACGACGATAGTGGAGGCGGGTGAGTGGGAATAAAATCAAGAATAAGTTGGTGGTAAAGAGACCGGTTCATTTTTTGAGGCGCTCGTACCGTGGATTTTAAGCCCTCGTAGCGCTTTGGGTCGCATAGAGCGCCAGTCGTTGAAGCAGGGCGAGCCTGAGCAGTGGGTTGAGGCACGGCACGAAGCGAGAGAGTTGCACTATCATCGTATTTATATTCATGTTCTCGTGGAAGCTTTTTCTCGGTCTCAGCTTCTACGCTGCTGTGGTCTCATCTGGGGGTCTCGCCGGCCGTCTGGTCCAGCAAGTCGTGGGTCAAGTCATTCCAATCTCGCGGAGCCATTGGAACCGTTTCTTCTTCTAGAACAGTCTCCTCGTCTGGTCCGGCACTGCTGGGAATAAGCGGGATATTGGGGTCGAACTGATTGTCGTCCATGGTCATGCTTGGAAAGAGTCCTGGGACCACGGGATTATCGGGGGTTTCCGCCACCGTCATCGCATTGATGGAGATGTATAACGCGAACAGCTGAGTTAAGTTTCTGTCTCCTTCTTTGCTTCAAGCTTAGTCTGTATCGTGGGCCATATCCCCGGGATGTATCGGTTATCGTGGGGCTCGGGCCGTGCGTCGGCGCGCATTGGACCTGTCAAGCGCCAGAAAAGAAAGCCGTGCATTATGGCTGCGGCCCACGTTATGGAATGGAGAAAACGGGGGGAAATGCATCAGTTTTTCCAGCCGGAATCTGCGGATGCCCCGACTCGAATCGAAAAAGAATTGAAAATAGAAGAGAGATTCTGGCCCTGCCGGAGCCGGCGAAACAGCCAACATGTAGACTCACGCCGCCATGGCAAAGTCTCTGACTGCAGCAAGACACGTCATCCGTACAGCAGCATCGGAGGCTCGCATGCTGGGCGATCCATTCCACCCGCGGGGTATCACGGAATCCACCACACAGAGCTGCCACCGCTGCATCCTCTGCGTTTCCCTACTGCTGCGGCGGAGACCGATGCGGCACCATCGGAAAAACCATGTTCGGATTCAACTCTATTAGCCGCGTCTGCAACGCCATTGTGTAGTCGCGCAAATGCATGTTTTCCTGCCTCAAGTCTTCTATTGTCTTCTGGAGCTCGGGCACCTGCGCAGCGGACGCCTCAAGCTCCTTGAAATACTTCTCTTTCCGTTGGCGAAACGCCTTCTGGGCATTTCTGTTCTGGGCTGCCCGTTTGGTGCTCGACAAATTACGGCGAGCCCGTGGGGCAGGCGCTGGCGACTCCTGGTGAAACGAGGCGGAAATCTGGCCGGCGTCACTTTTGGATTCCGACGATGAAATGCTGTCCTGTGTAGGAGAGGTGCTTTTGATAAGCGTTGCCACGGGCTCAAGCGAAGTTGGCGTGACGTGGTGGGATCTGTGGATGGGCGCGAGCGTGAACTCCTGCTCGTGCGGGCGGTCGAAGGAGGGGTCGATCTGGCCCTCCTTCCAGGGAAACTGCAGATTCATGTCGCGGAACAACTGGCGGAACAACTGGCTGGAACTGGCAGGTTTTGGCTGCGGAGTAGGCTGGCTGCCAAATGAGGGAGTTTACGTAAGCACCGGGGAGCGCGTCACGTGCCTCGCGCACGTGATGCCGCCGTGGCGGCCCCGGACCGCCGTGTGCCTGCTCTCGGCAGCGCCGCCGCCGCGGCCGCCTGCAGCTTTCCCGACTGGTCTGGCCACCTAGCCGGCCCGCTGCTGGTGGTCCCATGTTGCACCCGTACACCACGCGCTCTCATAAAGGGCCGTTTTTTATTGGCTGCGAACTCGGCATTTCTAACGCCATTCGGGTGCCAGCAGACGGCCAAATTTCGGCGGCAAACTGGCGCAGCCCAGCCAGACAGCCTCCTATTTGCGGGTGGCGCAATCCGCTTTCTTGCCGCACTGCGGGGGCGGCCGTGGTGCTGCCCCGGCATTGTTTCTTTGCCTGCGCACGACCGTCGTACGATCTCCCACCCGCTCAAATTCAACCTCACCACATCTCCACCACCCATACAGAATGCTTTCGTCAGCACTTCGTTGCGCAATTAGGCCCAGACTTGTATCTACCGTCAAGATTGCGCCTGTCCGGGCTGCTATTCCCAGATTGGCTTTCTCTCAGCAGAGATTTTACGCTGGTCATCACGAAGAGACGTTTGAGGAGTTCACTGCCAGGTATGTATTATTTGAGGTGAGACTGTGAGGAACATGGGAGGGCAATAATAATGGACTGTCCTGGGATTCTATGCTGCCGTTCTGGGCCGTTGACGGCACACTGGTGGCGTCTTGCTTGCACTTCATTTCATGTGTTGATGACTGGAGCCATACCAACACTTGCCGCGTGGTCCCAGCACACACCAGGCTGCTCAGCCGCAAATGAAAAGTCGTTCCAGCTTGAGAATCTCCGTTTCGCCTCCTGTTGTTGCCCATCGCCTCCTCCTGTGTGCCTCGTTCTCCACACCATCGTTGCCTTATTCTTTTTCAAATACTAACCCCCAGATACGAGCAGGAATTCGAGGATGCCTACGACTTGTTCGAGGTCCAGAGAGTGTTGAACAACTGTTTCTCTTACGACTTGGTGCCTGCGCCCAGCGTGATCCAGAAGGCTTTGGAGGCTTGCAGAAGAGTCAACGACTACCCCACCGCCGTGAGAACCTTCGAGGCCTTGAAGCACAAGACTGAGAACAAGGAGCAGTACCAGGCCTACTTGGACGAATTGAAGGAGACCAGAGCCGAGTTGGGCATTGACTTGAAAGAGGATTTGTACCTCGACTAAGCGGTTAGCATATCAGAAAAGACGAATACACAAACTTTGAATGCGGTGCGTAGCGCGTGGTAGGGCACTTCTGGGTAAGCTTATGGAAGGGCGAGGAGATGCTGCTTAGCTGTAAAAGGGGCGGCGTTGGATGTGTCCTGATGTCTCTGGCGAACGACCACGGCTTACCCGCCAACTCTCGAAAATCCCGAATTACACTTCTCTTTTGAAAGTTAAAAGTAGAGCATTTTGCTTTTCCAATCGACTTGCTCCCCTTTCGTTGTGCGCTCTCCACTCCCCAACCCCATCTTCGTCTCTCCTCACTCTGTTCTTCGCACCACCTATTTCCACCAACTAACTGGTGCTACTACTACTACCCCCATGACTTCATCAGCGCCTCCATCACTACGATCGCAAAATCTTACGTTCCAAAACCCAAATAGCCCAATTGAGCGCTCATGGCTTTTTGCGCTCGCCAGTCTGCCTCTGGGAAACGACACATCGTCAAGCAGCTCAAGCACTGGAGGTACGCCACACGGGGGATCGCCACCCAGCTCTCGTGATCTGGGCACGTACACGCAGATGTACTGGCCTATTCCCCAGAATCCCAGCATTGGCCTCCGGCTTTTCACACCCATAGTTCCGGCGTCAGACAACAAGGTTGCGCTAGCTTTGGTGCTGACATTTCAATTGTTGTGCGGTCTTACACTCTTGACGCGACGGACTCCCAAAGTTGGAGATTCCGTGTTTCGGGCCAGACTTGCCCGCGTATCGCGAGCCTTGGCTGGTCTGACCTTGGTGTTTATGCTGGGCCTCGAATACGCGAGATTGATGATTCCGTACGATCCCTGGAGCGATGAGGCCAAGGAGTGGCGTCATTGGGCTGTGAAAAGAGGGCTCAAGCCTAGCTGGTGGTTTGGGGCCACCAACTACTACTCCCCCATGACCATGGAAGAATGGAAGAACAGGACGCTGGTTTGGATCAACAACACCGCCAACGCCATGGAATACGATGAGGAGAATGCTGAGGGGGTTGTGGATGAATCTTTGAGCAAGATATCGGTGGGCCCGAGCGCAATGTTGAAGGCTGGAACTCTGGAAACCTTCCACGAGATCTACGCCACGTTGCGGAATGCCAACGAAAAAAGAACCAAAGAACTAGTTGAGGGTACTCTTAAGGATGTTACTGAGCTTAATAAAGCAGAGCGCATTGATGCGATGCTTGAAGGAGACGATGCCGACGTTGAATATGAGAAGCCCAGTATTGAGCTCGGCAGCCACACAATGGACACTGACGAAGACTTTGATATGGTGTGGGCCAATTTTGAGCCGTGGGATGAGATCGGCCAGGAAATGGAGTTCGACGTGCGGTTGGTTCCACGATGGTCCGAACATGACAAGGAGCAAGACGAGTCGAGTCTGTAAAATCGGCAATATGCACTTGCTGTGCTCCACAAGCGAGAAACATTGAGGGTCTTATCAATGCAAATGGCTAAACTCCAGATCATACGCACTACAAGCGAAGCGTCTGGAAGTTTAAAGGGACCTTGGTTGTCATATTGCAGAGAATGGCCTTCAAGATATAATGAATTCGGGTGGCTACAAACTGCGTATCCCTGGCGCGTGATAACATGCCGCCTCCCGAAAGCGTTCGCTTCCATGGCTCAAACCTATGGGCCATATATCATCCTATAGGGACGCACCCACCTACGATCGATCTCCAATCGAGGCATGGAACATTCTGCTACTTGTCCTGAGAATATATCTTTGTTCATCATTTCATGCGCGCCTTCCGTTACACCATTGTGTCATTTCTATGTACTTTGGGAATATCCTGACTAACAATTGCATCAATTTCAATCACTGGCCAGGCAAGCCACACTGCTGCCATGTAGTCTGTTTACTTGTTCTGTTTCTCCTCTTCAATCAAATCCTCTGCCCAATTTAAGCTCTTTTGATCACTAGTTGTCAAGAGAGGCTTCTTCATCGCTTCTAAATGTTGTCTCCAGACAAGATCCGCAGGATCTTGGTCAGGCTCAACCCACTCGAAGCCATCGCCACCACTCATCCAATAGGCTTGCATTTTGAGGTCTTCAATGTTATCTTTGGGTGCCAACAACCGCACCTTCTTCCCATCTCGCGTCCAGCCGGGCTGCAATGTGTGCTTTCCATCGTTGTTTTCTGACGTGCGACACAAATCTTCAACCAAAGACGCTGAGTTGTCAAATCCCCCGTTCAACTTCTTGTCGGTCTCCATGATTCTGGTGCAGAACGACATTTCATCGGCATGCTTGTACCAGTGAGTGTAAAAAGTGCCCTTCTGCCAGGTCAAAACATCGCCTCCAGCGGACAGCAATTGGCGGCCAAACTTGACGATGGTGACAAAGAAACTCGAATTCAATAAATACGTGATGATCATGGCGTTGATGGAACTCAAGTGTTTCCAAGCGGGGCCTAACCAGCCCATGTCTATCACGGCTTTCACGCCTACTTTTGAAAAAAGCGTTATTCCTATGGCAGTTGCTGCGAGCTTATAGACTCCGTTTCTAAGAATTTTCCCCTTTTCGGCAACGTAGTTGGCATGGCCGGTAGTTAAGTCGGTGATTTTGACGGCGTTCTCGACATCGGCATCGAATAGACTGAATCTGAGCGGAATGAGAGCGGTTGCCTTTGGAATCACCAAACTTGGATTTCTCTTGAGCGCCAACTCGAGAATTTTCACGTTGGCCGATGCTGGCAATCTCAAGAGCAAAACCTGCCGAAGAGACTCTAGGGACAATGTTACCTTTTCATCTCCGAGAATTTTCTCAATCTGGGAGTTGAGCCGTTTCCCTCCGGAATTATGTGTTCCCCTCTCTTGACTTGCGAGGTCTTTGCAGGCAGAAAGCGCCTGGAGTGCAAGATCATCGCTGACGTTGGCGGCGTTTGTGACATATTGATTTATCTTTGCCTGGAGGTCGCTGTATGTTGTTGTATAGAGGAAAGGATTTGTTGATCCAGCCGAATGGAGGCTCCGGCGGCTTAGTAGGCGTAACATGGTGATGATGTTGCACCCGTACACCGCGGTATTGTTGGATGGAATATTGCCTGGTCGACAGAAAAAGGCGATTATTAAAATGATTGCGTTCTTCAGGTAGGGACACCTTCAAGGTTGTGATGGCTTTAGCTTGTAGTCACAGCCCGGCCCAAAGAGTACCGAGATTTTCGTCCCCAATCTCTGCCTATGTCTACACACCAAATTCACGACGTTTGCATTCGCTCCGGAGCACTGCAGGAGCTTATTTAAGAAAGACGCAGTTCGTAAACTTCTGCTTTCCCAAAGTTGATCGTTCCTCAGTCAAACATCGTCTCTGCGTTCTATAATCTGCGTTCAAAAGCCCATTGTCATCGCAAAGATACATCTGCGTCTAGAAGAGCGCACACAACAATACGCCGAGCATAACCAGCATAGTCCCGGCAGCGAGCATGTTACCGCCATTTGCCAGCAGGCTTCCCGAGCCAGACCCCTGGGATGATGCGGCAGCGGCTGCCGCGGTTGTTGATGGCCTGATGTAAGTTGTAATAAAAGACATGCCGTCTGTGGAAAATGGAGACTCGGATATCGAGAGTGGAGCCACTGTCGACGCAGTAGCGGTGGGTGTGGTATCAGTTCCTGTTCCTGTGGATGTGCCGCCCGTATGCGTAGCTGAAAAGTCAACGAGCTGCGCAGAATTCATTGTGCGTGTGTACAGGTAGATCGAAAGCTGCGATGCATTCATGGTGGCGGTGTTCACCGATCCTGTGCTGGTGGCTCCTGTGCCTGTTGTGGCAGTTCCGGTACCAGTAGTGGCAGTTCCGGTACCAGTAGTCACGGCGCCGGTGCTTGGAGTAGCTGTGCCGGTGCCGGTAGTCGCTGTGCCGGTGCCGGTTGTGGCAGTTCCTGTTCCAGTTCCGGTCGTGGCTGTGCCAGTTCCGGTGGTTGCTGCTCCTGGTACGGCGGCGGCGGCAGCAGTTGTAGTAACGGCAGCTGCGGCGGCGGGGGCTGTAGTTGCGCCTGCAACCGCTGCGGCGGCTCCTGTTGTGGTAGCTGCACCTGCTGCTGGAACTGCTGGTGTGGTGGCAGCGACGGCCCCGGCAGCTGCCGCAGGAGTCGTGGTATCGTCGGCAGCTAAAACCAAAGCAGCGCAAATCAAAACCTTAAGCTTCAACATGTTTGTAACGAAGATACTCGTGGTATATCGAAAATTGTTTGTTGATGGTTCGGGGCGCGATCCGCACGGAGCACGTGACAAAGCCGCAGGAGGCGCTAGCAAGATTGAAATGTCTGGAGCTGGAGGCTGAAATTTGATGGGTTGGGGTTGTGTACGACATTCACATGCAGAATTCTGGCTGTTGTATCTCCGTTTTAGAACCCTAGCATAGCAAGAATGAGGGGTATGCTGATGGGGAGCAGTGAATTGCGAGGGCTGGAGGTCGGCAGACCGCGAAGTTCAGAGTAGTCGGCTCATTATCGTGGCTAGTAACACTTATCATCTCAGGTCGGACTTTGGCGTTAAGCTGACGGCCATAGCAGGTGCTCTGTGGCCTCAAGAGACACTGGACCCAGGAGACTTGTGGTCCATGAATCTTCTGCTTTGGCAAAAATCAGCTTTGGTCCGTACTTTATTTCTCGTCTCTTCTCTTCATATCGGAATGGACTGAACCGACCGTATCTCGGAACTCGTCATAGTTGTTTGTTCTTAGAAACTTCGCAGAACCCAGACTCACAATCCTTCGTGCCATCGAACGGAAGATGACGTCAGGCCAACGGCTTTCCAGCGATTTGACACAGTTTCGTCACAAACGCCCACTCGTGAAAGGGATAAAGGGCTCACTAGTGCAAGAAAGGCCCCGAAACTGATTGTCCTCAATAGCCCCTTCGAAGTTCACGCAAACTGAAATAGTCCAGAGATACACACAATAATGCTAATGAAAAAGCCGCTTCGTGCACTCACCGCCTCCGCTTTTTTCTTTTCTCCATCTTGGGCGCACAGTCTGGGCAGTACCACACCTTGTCATCTTTCGGTGGAGAAGTAATCCCCACACAAGACCAATGGAACCACTCAAATTTACAGTCGTCGTTGTCACATCCAATCATCTCGCCAAAAGATACTCGTTGACAGAAACAGTACAAATTGTTATCTGTATCATCGCCTCCGCTGACCCGGACGTGACTTTGCACGGCAGCTGATGTGTGCCGAGAAGATGGTCCAGACAGCACCTCATCGTCCACATAATAGTCCTCGGATTTGGGTCTCTTGTATCGGTTTTTCATCACCGAATATGTACGTTTCTTCCGAACAGGGTCCGGGGTGGCCCGGGCAGTCAAGGTGTCATCATCCGAATCGTCAAGATCTTCGTTCTCAGCTGGCGCTAGCAAATCGTCCTTTTCGAGTTTTTGCACGTCCGCTTCGAAGTTATACATGTGCTTAGAAATTAGAAACAACGCGGTATTGGCGATTAAAATCTTCTCTTTCTGAATTTTTTGCACGAGTACCATATCCTCTTCAATTTTCTGTGTTAGCACCTGCTCCTTCGGATGCTTTATAAGTGTCCCATTCGCCTTGATGAATTTATGGAGTTGGGTGTCTCGACTTTGATATCGCCTTCGGACTTCCTGAAGATATGTGTCCTTGGCCTTGAGCTCATCGAAAAGATGTCGCACCTCTAGTGGCAAATTTGAAAGGTCCTGAGTGTATTTTTCTAGGACCGCTGTGGTATCCATGGGGATGAGTGTTTGGTAGTCTGTTGGTGGTGAGGATGAGAACCTGCACCTGCGTTGGAGTTTCCCCAGAACTCAAATCATGACGTCGATTCCGGACCGGGAGACGCTAAAAACCCAAATTGAAGACCCCGATGGTCGCAAGAAGGCTCAAAGTCTTCTCGTCGCACATGCAGTGGATTTCATCGCCGCTGTTGATGACACGAGTCTCGTAGCCCTGCTAGTGGAAAATGCCGCCACTGCTCAGAAAATCTTGGATGGTATCGAGAAGTATTTGCCCAATAATGAGCCGACAGTGCCCATAATGAAAGTGGCCTCTCACTTGATTCTCAAGTTCCATCTTTCGCCTGACCTTCCGAGATACTTGCGCTGCCTTGACTCGGAGCAGGAAGATATTCACGGCCTTCTCATGTTGGTAATCGTATGGCAGTGTAAGGAAAACTCGCAGGAGTCAGAATCTAAGAGTCTTGAGTTCTTCAATTCCTTTCTACAACAGGAGCCTGCTGCCGTCGGAAAGTCAGAGTATCTCCTGTCTCTTAGAGCTTTAGCGGCGCTTTTCCCAATATTTCCGGAGAGTATGAGTTCGATCTACATCAGTGACAAAATGAAGAACGCACTCATGTACCGAATCCTACTCATCTCTCCTAGCGACTTCAAAGAGGATGTTCCCATCGCAGAGGACCTATTGAAGTTGGTGTCAGTGACGTGCTTGCACGAAAAGGCCCGCTCGTTCAACACAGAATATTTCCTACCCTTCCTAGCAGCAGGATCTAAGCAGACAGCTCTGATATCAGTTCGGGCACTTTCGCTTCTATGCTTGGTGAAGTTGTGGAGCATGACGAAGGTGGAAACGCATATCTCACAGGATGAGATCCTCACCCGAATTTTGGACTCCCTTGAAGCGGAAAATTCAGAAGGTACAGAATATCTTCTAGAGGCATTGTCGTATTTAACTCTAGGCTCTGCTGCTCGGCAGAGTCTTCGGCAGAACCCCACGTTTCTTCAGTTTTTAACGCAGATTCTCGAAACTGAGCAAGAAAACACATCCGTGGTTTATGCAACCCTTGTAATTTTGTCGAGCTTAACTCGCGTAAAGGAGTCCGCTACGCTGTCTGATCGCAAGACTGTCGAGTATTTGAAGAGCGTGGCCAACACAGCACACTCAGAGCCCGATAACAAAGACGAGGTATTTCTTTTCAATGCTGACCTCCTCGCTCAAGAACATATAATAAGCACCTTGAACGCTATGAAAGTTACCAGCACCAGGATCTCCCATGCGAAGATCAAGATATTGCACCACATTGCCTTAAATCCGGAGCGTGAAATCCAAAGAGAGATTGTTGCTCAGGGTGGGACAACCATAATTTTGGACTATCTCACCCTGCAAAGCAAGATAGAGCACAAGCGCGTCGTCCCCATTGACGACTCTGAGCTGTCTCTAGAAATCCGCCTTTATGCGTTGAGGACCCTCGCTTCGATTTGCCGGTCCGTGAACCCAGCCCTTCTCTTTAGACTGCACGAACCTCGAACAGCCGTCAATTTTCTAATTGAGCTACTCGGAGATCAGTCAGAGACCCTGCACCCTCTAGATGCGCAGCTTGATAATCTGGACAGACTCATCGCATTACTTGCACTTACGGATATCTGCTCTCTTCCCGACAAAACTCTTCACAGTTTGGTTACTCAGAGAACATTTGAACAGTATTTGCAAGACATTTTAATTGATACTGCTATTCCAGAGACTCAGCGTGCGGCATGGGAACTCGTCAACAACTTGTCCGGCGATCCCCATATGTTGGCGAAGTTTTTCAACCCCGCTGACGAAAAGAGTATGCGGAATCTTGAGATATTGACGAAAATGTTAAATTCGAGAGACGAGAAGCTCCAGGTTGTCATCGCAGGAATGATCGCCAACGCGACCCTGGAATACCCTCTTGTGAGCAAGGTGATGTGCGAGAAGAAGGACATTCTCAACCGGCTTATGGGCATCGTGTGCGCTATCTACACAGAACAAACAAATCGGGATTTGCATTTGCGTACCACGTCATTTTTGATGGATATCCTCGAGCTGGCGAGCCAAGATCCCGAGGCATTGGCGGTGGTGAAATCCCAAAACCTCACCCAGGGCCTTCGCAAAATTCAAAGCTCAGACCCCGAGCTTGGTTCTATGGCCGCTCAAATCGTCGATTTTCTCCAATAGAAAATATATATTGGTTATGCATATCAAAAGTGGAGCATTCTCTGGGCAAGAGTCTCGTTATTTTTGGATAAGTCCACGGGGTCTTTTCCGCTTTTTCTATCTGCCTCAAGCTTCGCCTTCACAGCCTCATGCAAAGACTTCAAGAAGTCGGGATACGCGGGCGACGCATTGGTTGTTCTCGAGGGTAGCTGGTCCTCGACCAAATTCTCCCCAAATTCAAATGTCTGAGGGTCAATTCCCTCACGCACGAGTTGAATACCGGTAGAACCAATCGAGCCTGTTCCCACCATGTGCTCGTTAAAGAAATTGATTAAGTTGCGAGCTTGCTGTGATATGTGGGTGGGGAGCTCGGGAAGCTCATCAATTAGGGGATCGATGGAATTGACATCACGCACGTTGTCTCCAAATAAATCTTGGAGGAGAAGCTTATTCGTATCAGGGTGCACGCTCACGAATACGGTGCTTCCGTTACACATAACGTATACACCAGCTTGAAGAGCTGCTGAAGTAGCCTCCTTGTACCTGGGAAGTCGCATGAGGGCAGGCCCAACATCTGACTCGGATTCATTGATAGGAAAACACTCGTCGTCAGCCAAGGAATGAAGCTCGCACAACGCCGGGTACAATTTGAACACAAGTCTCTCCACAGGCATGAACATCATTTGGTATAAGTCGCAGAGGCGGGAATCGATAGACAACGAAGACGAGTCCCGAATTGGCCGCGACTTCACAAGGGAAAGTAAATAAAGAGGGAAATGCTTGAGCGAATCGGGGAAGACAAGCAGTGACGACAGCATTGCAAGGGAGCTGTGGTTGTGCTCATTGAGAGCTCTGTACTGTGCAAACACCTCCACCGCTTTTTGTTGCACCGACCGCCTCAACTCCGCTGTCAGTTCTTGTCCAACGAAGGAAAATGTGTCTCTGACGATGGCGGAAACCACGGCATCCTGGTCGATGAAATTGAACACATCGAGTAAGCGCTCGCTAACAGCTAGAACAAGATTCACAACGCGCACCTTCCTTACACCGCGAGGATCCGTATAAAGCAAGGCAGCTTGGAAGTGACAGTCGTACTTTGTGTTGAGCACGCCATCATATTCAAGAAGAATTGTGAATGCCTGGTCCTCGTCGAGAACAGGAATAACGGGGTCTGGAGACGTGGCCGACAAGCCAATGCCGGCAACTCCGGAATTCGAAGAATGAGGAAAACCGTAATATTGGGAAACTTGAAGCCCGTTTGAGCAGCGCAACTTCAACTGACCCTGGAAGCCACGACACTTCTTCACAGAATTGACAATGTGAGCTGTAACCGAGCGGCCATCGCGTTCAAACTGGAAACCGGGCCACTTCTTGACTAGGCCTCCCGTAACGGATGCCAACCACCCGATGTTGCAGACGTCCACGGTGGTGGTGGCTACAATGAACACGTCAAGCCCGACGTTCTGCTTGACAAAATCCTGTGCGAGCTGCTTGTAGTACTCATTGTCTGGAGTAAATAAAGACTTCTCAAACTCGGCCAGAGGATTTCTGCCCACGCTTCTGTTCTCTTTAAGCTTCGATGCTCCAGGGCCCCATGAGGGTAGCGTAGACAACACGGCGGTTATTTTTCCTCCACCCACCGAATCTAGACACATTGCTGCTGTTTTGAGAGCGACAGAAAAACACGGCTCATTGTCGTGAAGCGTGTTTTCGTTGCACATTTGCTCAAGCTTGTTCAAGGCATCTTCGATAGCAATGCGAGACAGCTCCGGATCGGCAAAGAGGCCATCGTGAAACGGAATGAACGGATCGTCCAAGTCTCCCGAAACGTAGTGGTGGGCCAGATCAAGGTCGGGTGCCAAATTGTAGAAATGCATGTTTTTGTCGAAAAGAATGATTGCGAACCGCGACAGCAGAACCGCCTCCGTGCCATCCAGATCGCTATAGTCAAACACTGCCGCCCGGATCGCATCGGCCACGAGCACTGGGATTTGCTTGATGATGCTCTGGTGAGATACGTCCACCAAAAACACGTGGTGCAACACTGGAGGTACTTTTTCGGTGCCGCCGACATTGTAGTACGGCGGCACAATAATGTCATACACGCCGTGGCTCAATTCAGGTCTCATGTCGCGGTCCACGCGCTGGTTTGTGGAAGAGTCCACCATAGCCACGTACTCCAGCGGCACTGAGTTGTTGGGAAACTGGCAAATGTTGCATGTGAATCTGCCCGTGCTTGTGTGCATCATCAGTGGGTTTATGTACGTTCTACAACGGTTGCAGCGAGGCGGGCCGATGTCGAGCGGGTCGGAAACAGTTCCCTCTCCAAGCCGCGACATGTCGACAACCGGAACGGGGTATTCCGAGCTAAGCTGCGGCGCAAACGGGCGAACTGTCACGGCCAATGGTAATTTTGTTGCCAGCCGCAAGTTCTCGTCCTCAGGCACATTGTACATGGTAGATCGCATGAATTTGGGCGAGCACGTGCCCTGGTCCACGGCGGGGTAAATCGTGCCTGCCGGAGGCGGCAAAACGTTCTGAAACGAGAGGAATTGCTTGTAAAATGGCTCTCCGTTTGCGTCTTCGTACTGGGTGTAGTACTCTTCCTGGGCCAAGAACCGAGATTCCGCTAGGGACACGTGGACGTTCTGCTGGCTCGAAGGCTCCCTAGTTGTGCCTCCACCATTAGCGCTACCCATCAGAAACCCTCTCGGCGTGGCCGAGGCGACCGGAGTGTGGTGAGCATTTGGAGGTGTCCAATTTCCGTTTGTGAAGGCCGCCTGTGGCGCCTGGACTGGCGTGGTATATCCAGATGCAAGTGAAAAGTTTGCGGCCGGCTGCTGGGCCTGATAACTGCCAGATGTGTTGTTTGGAGCTCCAGATGAATGAAGGTTAGCCAACGAATGGTGCGCTCTCTGGGATCTTTTTTTCCTTTTGGCGGGATCAAGAATCATTCCAGCCATGTCTGCTGAGAGATCCACCGACGAATCATTTACAGACATGGTGTGTGTGTGGAATCGTGCCTTTTGTTTAGGTTGGTGAACGTGGAGCGGTAGCTGAAACTTCGATTCCGGGTGCGAAAAAAATCATAGCGTGGGGAACGCGAACGGAGGATTAACAACAGAAATTCCGGAGACGTAACCGATGGTTGGCGTTCTTTCCGTTCATTCTTTTCGGCGTTTTTCGATAAGTACAAGGGTTTTGACGTTTTCATGAATATTGCACATTTTGCCCGGACGACGTTGCATTATCCTCTGAGAGGCAATCAGACTGCAAAAGGTGGCCAGATTCCGCCCGGAGAGACGTGTTAGATTGTTCCGCTTCATGAGCGGCAGATAAATGTGATACTGAGGTTTGCTTCCCGTTCGGGTTGCTCTTCTTCGGCCGGGCCGGATCATCGTCGACATCTGAAGCCGCAGCCAAGGATTCTTCCTAGATTCCAAAAATAATAGTATCTCTTTAGCCGATATTCTTTCCATTATGTCTTGCTTCTGGCGCTGCTTAAAACAAATTGCTGGAAGGACAATGGCCATGTTGAACCATCGCACCGACATGCATGTTCCGCGAGTTTTACCGACAACCCTCTCAATAGAAATTTACCGGAGAGACGTACAATTTAGCTTAGGCGAATTTATTCTGTCAAGGAAGAAGTTAGACCCATCGACTTTGTAGTGGCAGGGCCGTAGCACTTCCTCCAACCAGAATATGGCATATTTTCCTCTATCATCTGCCTACATTCACTTCCTAGACTCATCGCATAATGACAGGCTTCATTCGGCAACAATGAGATAACACTGGACGTTGCATTGCGCCGTCATGCTCATGCATGTCTTGGTGACGTGAAATCACCAACTTGGAATTGTTTGGGCATAAATCTGTGATTCTGGTGAAGAAATCAACACATAATTGTGACTATTGTCCTGTATTCGGGCCATGACTTATTTCGCTATTTTTCAGCCCCTTCAATGATTCACCAATGGCGATATTTCGGCCCTTTTTCGGGTCGGTCCTGCATTGGCTTGCCGCAGTATTCCCTCTTAGGACGCCATGTACAAGCAACTCATGCATTTCGTGATGAGGACCTCTGGATTTCGCGAGCGGAAAACCATGTAAAACAATACTTTACTGACAACCACAATCTTTCTGACCACATTTGCCGTCCCATTCTCTCCTGTTTCCCGGCCTTAGGCGTTTTTGCGCTTTCCGTTTCTCAGCTTTGTTCACCGTGACCTGCACCTGTTCCAAGAAAAACGCACGCTAAGAAAATGCATCCCAATCCACATAAATACCACGGCGGTCCCTCCGATATGGCGGACGCAGGCCGACTCAACGAGCTGCTCATCATGAGCAACTACTCGGCCTATTTCCTCTCCCAGAATACGGGTCTACATACAAACTGCTCCGTCTACTTCCTAACATCCGGCTGGCTTCAGAACCAGGATTTAGACACCAAGGTGTGGGGCACTAACAGCTCCGAACTTCTACCGGCGTACTATGTAACCAACTGCCTGATTCCCGACTTGATTTCGCAGATCCAGGAACAAAATCTATCTTCCACGGATTTGCTGACCTGGCTCTCCGACTACAGACAAAATCCTTACAACGTGTCTGACAATGGCGACTCGTTTGTGGCCCTTCTATACACGCTCTCAGCGCTGTGTGTTCTGTGCTGGATGCTTATGTTTCTATTTCTTTTGCTGCCTAAAAATAAGCGCAAGCCGTTGCTTACCCAGGGCGCCACGCTTCTTTATTCGATGGTGTTGACGATTATCCTCGCCCGCTTGACAGATGTCGCCCGACTGGAATACTACCTGGATTCGCTTGACATTTCCAGGATTTTAGAGGAGTTGAACTCCGTCAAGCGCTACCCTATCGCGGTGATGATTCTGCAGTTTCTCACCAACTTGGCCCTTGCGCAGCTTGTGGTGGAGTTGACCAAACTGCGTTGGAAGCGAATATCAGCAGTGTTTGGAATATTGGTAATTCTTGCCCATTTGGCCGTTTCGTCGGCCGGCGTTCACAATCTTCGCATCTCAACTGCCTTCTTAACCTACCCTGAGAGCCCCGTGCTGGTCGCGGCGATGGTTCTCAAATTGATAATTAATCTTTGGCTAGTAGCCACTCTAGCATATTACACTCTATCAGGCTCTGGAAGCCCGAGGCATGTGTGCTACTCGCGCCAGCTAATTCCGATGGCGTGCTTTGCATGGACAATCGTGGTGGCACACTTGGTTGTGTCCATCTTACCCTCAACATTATGGAGAAGCCAGTGGCTTGTATACTCGTGGCTCCAATTCATTCCGCTTTTGCTAGAAATGTTTATTCTCACCGTGGTGTGGGAGTGGGTTTACTCAATCCAACATATTGAAAAACGAATGGAGAGAACAGGAATGTTAGGGCGCAAGGTGAGTCTCGACGACGTGATAAGCTTCAACGATGCCCGCCCCACGCGCAGAACAATACTTCGCTCCCGGTTCTCTTCGTTCAAGGACACTGTATTTGGTCAACCTAGAACTCAGCCATCACACTCTGCAAGCCCACTGAGCCGGACTTTGGCAGGAGGACATTCTTCAAATAGTACTGTCGAGATAGACTTGGGCGACGCTCAAGAAAGCTCTCACTTCGACATTACTGAGGACCCCGATCACGATGAAATGGACTATGAAGTCCACTATATGGACGAGGATGTCTGGGACACTGACGGCGATGAACAACCGGCGCGTACACCCTTGGACGAGGGCGCCTCTGCGTCGCAAAACATTCATCAGCCTACACTGGCTGCCCCACACGATGTGGCCTCTACTACTGTAAATATGGCCGAGGGTACACCCAGTGCTGCTCATCCCAACTCTGACCTTCCTCCCTTCCGGCCGTTGCCTGGTTTCAGCCGGGACGACTATTGGGACGAGAAAAACTAACACTTTTACGAATCATAATGACAAAGAAGGAACCAAGTACATGTAGGCAGGGGCGGTTGGGCTAGACGAGCAGGCTCTTCTCAGGGAAAAATTACTACGCGGGAAAAAATAAATGCGATTTCTGTGGATCGAACACAGGACCTCTAGATCTTCAGTCTAGCGCTCTCCCGACTGAGCTAAAACCGCTAGAACCCACGCCGGGACTCGAACCCGGAATCTTTTGATTAGAAGTCAAATGCGCTAACCATTACGCCACGCAGGCTTGTTGAACGATATTTGTACCCACCTTTACATGTCCGCTTAAGCAATTTATAAAGTACTGCATATAAAAATTTTGGACGTCTGAGAGCCGATTTACTTCAAATTAATTCTCGAAGGTACTTCAACAGACAGTAATCCCAAGTACGCACGTTCTCGGTCTCCAATTTAAGCGCGGGTTTTCCAGAACCTTCTCGACACTTCGGAAAGGTGGTCACGTGCCCGCGGTCATGCCTATATAATATCACCATATCCTCTGACACCTCCCAACTTGAAATTATTCCGCTATTCTGCAAATGAAGAACAGAGCTATCAATCGGTTCAGAATACGGCCAGGCACACCCCGCCCTTATGTCGCCGCTGCGCCTCTTTTGCGGACGATAGCAGTTCGTCCTTCTCATTTCGGGGTCCCATCAATAGTTTTGCCAACAAGGCAATTCAGCTCCTCAATGCCTCGGGGGATGCAAATCTCTAAAGACCAGGATGACAATCAGCCTGCGCTAGAGAAGTACGGCCAAGATCTTACTCAGCTTGCCAGAGACGGGAAGCTAGATCCCGTCATTGGCAGAGACGAGGAGATCAGAAGAACGATTCAGATTTTGTCCAGAAGAACAAAGAACAACCCAGTACTTATTGGAAATGCCGGAACAGGAAAAACTGCCATTATGGAGGGCTTAGCTCAACGAATCTTGAAGGGTGAAGTTCCGGATCTGATGAAAGACAAGCAGATCATTACTCTCGACCTTGCTGCGATTATACTGGGCGCGAAGTTTAGAGGCGACTTTGAGGAGAAGCTCAAGAAAATTCTTACTGAGGTTGAGGAAAAGAAAGGGCTGGTGATTCTCTTCGTGGATGAACTCCATCTCCTCATGGGATTGGGAAAAGCCGAAGGTTCAATTGATGCCTCCAATCTTCTCAAGCCTGCTCTTGCCCGTGGCAAATTATCTCTTTGTGGTGCCACCACCATTGAAGAGTACAGAAAATATGTGGAGAAAGATGCGGCCTTGGCCAGAAGATTCCTGCCCGTGACTGTTCACGAACCTACAGTGGAAGACACCATTTCGATTCTTCGTGGACTCAAGGAAAAGTACGAAGTACACCATGGTGTTCGTATTGCAGATGGTGCACTTGTCACTGCAGCACTCTATTCCAATAGGTACATCACTGACCGGTTCTTGCCAGACAAGGCCATCGACTTGGTGGATGAGGCTTGCTCAACATTGAGGTTGCAGCATGAGTCGAAGCCAGATGCTATTGCGCAACTAGACAGACAAATCATGACTATTCATATTGAGCTCGAGTCTCTCCGAAAGGAGGATGACTCCTTATCTGTCGACCGCAGAACCAAGCTTGAAGAAGACTTGAGGGTGAAAACCGAAGAACTCAAAGAGTTTACGGATCAGTGGGAGAGCGAGAAGAAGGTGATTGAAAATGTCAATACTGCCAAAGCTGATCTTGAGCAGGCGCGTTTTGACCTCGAGTTGGCTCAGAGAGAAGGAAGCTACGGAAAGGCATCGGAGTTGCAGTATCTGACCATTCCACGTTTGGAAAAACAACTCAAAGAGCTTACAGAGAGTGAGGACGTGATCAAATCGTCTTCGTTGTTGCATGAGTCTGTTACTTCTGAAGATATTGCTGCCGTGATCTCTAAAATGACCGGAATTCCCCTCAACAACTTGTTGAAGGGTGAAAAGGACAAGTTGTTGGACATGGAGATTATACTCAAGGAGCACGTGGTTGGACAGGATGAAGCAATCCACGCCGTTTCAGACGCTGTCAGGTTACAAAGAGCGGGTCTCACTAGTGACAAAAGACCCATTGCGTCGTTCATGTTCTTAGGTCCCACGGGTACGGGTAAGACCGAGCTTACAAAGCAGTTGGCGGAATTCTTGTTCAATGACAAGAACTCGGTCATTCGCTTTGACATGTCGGAATTTCAGGAGAAGCACACCGTCTCTCGTTTGATTGGTTCTCCTCCTGGCTACGTCGGGTACGAGGATTCTGGTGAGTTGACCGAAGCAGTCAGAAGAAAGCCATACTCCGTTGTTCTTTTCGACGAGTTTGAAAAGGCCCACAAAGATGTTTCGAAGCTTCTCTTGCAGGTTCTTGACGAAGGCTCCTTGACTGACTCTCACGGTAAGCATATTGACTTCCGCAACACCATAATCGTAATGACCTCGAATATTGGTCAGGAGATCTTGCTCGCGGACAAAAACGTCAGCAACGACGGTGCTATAGAAGAATCCGTCAAGCTTGCCGTCGTGGAAAACCTCAGAGATTACTACCCTCCGGAATTCTTGAACAGACTTGACGATATTCTTGTGTTCAATCGCCTTCTGAGGACATCTTTGCGCAACATCCTTGATATCCGCTTGCGTGAAATTGAGGAACGTCTTGACGACAAGAGAATGCGCCTCACAGTTTCCCCCGAAGCCAAAGATTTTTTGGCTCAGAAGGGCTACGATCCCGTCTACGGCGCGAGACCATTGAACAGAGCATTGCAAAAGGAGTTATTGAACCCCTTGGCTATGCTTTTGATCAAGGGCCAAGTGAGAGAGGGCGAGCACGTGGATGTGAAGTTGACCAACGAGAAGTTGGAGATTGTCCCCAATCATCCGGAACAGGTGAAGCCTGGGGCAGAGTAATGTAAATAGTACGGATAGGATAACACAGAATTCATGAAGGAAAAGTGTTTGCGTAGCGAATTATGCCCTGGAGCCTGGGAATTGGGGCCATTCTAGAATAGACTTACCAAGAACTACATATTCGGTCCTCTAAAACAATGAACTTTATTTCGCTAATGCCAAAAAACGTTACGCTCCGGCTTTTCCTCAATGCAGCTTAGTTCAAGACTCTGCCGACCGTGGCGGAGTCTGAAATCTGCTTCTCACTCTCATCTACCTTTCTCAATGATTTTCCGCCGGTAATCTGGCCAAGCAAAGCACCGATGTTGGGAGCTCCGCCCCCAAGAGGTGGAGGTGCCGCTGCTGGTAGAGGTGGAATCGATCCAGTCGAAGCTGGTGGCGGTGGTGGTGGTGGTGGAGGCGGAGGCGGAGGGGGAGGCGCTGAAAACGGCGCAGTTGGAACTTCTGGCACCGGAGTGGGCAAGAACGAAGGTGGAGGGGGTGGCGGAATGCTTGAAGGCACTGGTGGCACATCACTGGTGGGAACAATAGGAGGCTGCTCGTATGGCACGGTTGGTGGTGACGGCGTTGCGAATTCATCGTTGGAGGAGTCGCTGTCACTGAAGTCGTCTGGGTGTGTAGGAACGGGTGTCTGGGGAGGAACAGAAGCCGGGGGCACCGATGAAGGAACTGGTGGCGCAAATGACGACGCATCCAGAGGAGGAATCGGGACCTCCAGCATGCTGGGTTCTGGCACTGGTGCCTTAGGTACCGGTGGAGCAGCATTCTCAATTGTTGCGGGTTTTTGTTCAGGAACAGGTGCCTGGATCTGTACCGGAGGCGTTGCCGCAGGATTGCCAGTTGCATGCCTTGAGATCGGTTGGGGCATGCCACCGAAGAGCAAACTGGCTAGCTTAGCTGCTCCGGCCCTATTAGGCTCGTCATCCTCGCTGGAATTGACTTCATCGTCGCTCCAGTCCTCGTTTCCAAGTCCACGCTGCGAAGCTCTCTGCGCATCTAACTTCTTTTGGTCAACGGACTCTTGTTTCACTGTAGGCTTGAAGAAAGGGTTTGTGTTCGCTCCGAGCGACGACGACGTGCCACTCTGGCCTGGCTTGGAAAAGGGGTTACTTGCGTGCGGTCCCACCAGATTTCTTGTAGGTTCCGACGCCTGCGGCTGTGAAACAGCTGGCGATGACGAGGCCAAAGCAGATGAATTTGCGGCGTGTCCAGAACCCGCTGCGCCCTTTGCCGCGGGTTCTACAGCTGGCTTGTTCACGCTGTTCGGTGTATACAGTGTGGCAACAGTGGGTGTCTCGTCCTCTGAATCGCTGTCCTTCATCTGCTCCATTTCTCGCTTGAGTTTTGCGAGCCTCTCGTCCTTCTCACGCTGCTTTTTAAGCGCACGATCCTTCTTGCGTGCCTCCATTTCTGCTTTCTGCTTCAACAATGCCGCGTACTCCGGGTCATCTTCATCGTCAGAGGAATCCTCATTTTGGGTCGCAGCCTTCTGAACCACGGGTTCACTCTTTGCTTGCAATTTCTGCAGAGTAGCACTAGGCTTGGCAGAAATTGAAGACGCTGGAGCCTGTGCTGGGGCAGTTTCGTCGGCCGGAGAACTTGAGCCCTGAGCTACCGTGGGCGAAGCGGGCGAAGCGGGCTGCTTCTCTGCCTTTGGCTCATTTTTGTATCTTCCAAGACCGAGCTTCGACAAACGCTCATTCATTCTCTTTTCGGCTTGTGCCTTCATGTATGCTGACCTCTCCTCAGGAGTCATGTTGGCAGTTTTCTGGACAACTGGTGGAGCAGAAGCCGTTGAAGGTGCGGTTGCACTCTGGCCGTTTTTTGAGCTAGAGATACCACTCGCAGGACGTGTGCCAAATCTCTTGAGCTCGTCCAAGAACTCTTTCACCTCTGGGCGAATATCCTTGCCATCATCCCACTTGCTGGAAGTAGCCAAAGTCTTTTCAGAGACTTGCAAATGTACTGCAGCGCCGTCTTCGAGTTCCTTGATACTCAGTTCCACGTCCTTAATGATGGCCGTCTGGCTCTCGCTTTCAATTCTCAATTTCTCGATCTCTTGCTTGTACTGCAACTGAGCGTCTTCATTGCCTTCACCTGTGGACGACTTTCCAGTCAACGCGGCCATTCTTTGTCTCAAGAGTTGCTTCGACTTGTGCTTGCGGACGTCACTTTCGGTAACCTCGCCATTTGGCCCGGTACCTTGGATTTCATCAGCAGCATCAGGCTTCCATCCAGGGTACTTTTTAGCAAGCTCCTTCTTGACTAGCTCAGTCTTTGCGACAGCAATCTCCTTGGACACGTTGTTGATTTTCGCAATCAACGTGGGAACCTTATCCTTGGTGTAGTGATCGAGCCGCTGCATTAACTGGGCTCTGTCACTGCTGGTGTCACCACCGGAAATCTTCGCCAATTGCGCTTGGACCTCCTTGATCTGAGCCTTCAATTGCTCGATCTGGCGCAAGTCCTTCTCCTCTGCTTGTTGCGCGGCAATCCGATTGTGCTGGTCTTCCAGATCAGTAGCATCCAACAAGATTTGTTTCTCATGTATGAGCTTCTTGAGCTCTGCGACGGTCAAACCTTTCTGGTTGGAGGTGGGCACGGTGGTCTTTTCCTCGGGGGTTCTTCTACTCTTGTGACGAGAGCTGGAAACATACCCGACGGCATCGTCATTGTTCTTGAAACGCGAGGCATTCGAGGCCTGTTTGTTTGAGGAAACTGTCTTCTTCGCCGAGCCGCCCTTCAAGGAGTTCTTTAACGAGTCGACTGATTCCTGCAAGTACTTCGCCGAGGGGGGCACCAACTCGGGTGGCAATCTCAAAGGAATATCAAGGCCGTTCAAGCGGCGATATACCAAATGCATGGCCACTGCAAACTCGTCCTTGTTGAGTCTACCTCTGTTGCTAGCGTCGCATAAGTTCCATATCGACTCAAGGTCTGGCCGTGCCAAACCCGATTTGCCGAAAATTGTGATAGCGACATCGCCCTCGATAAAGCCCTTGCGCTGCTTGTCCCACTCGTTGAAAATTCCGTCGTAGATCTGCTTCTCTTGCTTGGTGATGGACCACGTGACATTGCTCGTCAAAGAACCGCCCATGGCATTCTGCAAGTTGTTGCTGGAGAGCTGCGACGATGGCAAAAAGTGCTGCTGCATAGCATTGAGACCAGGAATTCCCCCTGTAGGCATTGGAACGAATCCCCATTGGCCAGGTTTGCCGGTGGGCTGAGACTGCAAGTACCCCGTGTTCTGAGGCTGGAGGCCCTGGTAGCCTGTATTCTGCGGCTGGAGTCCTGTTTGCTGGGGCTGGAAGCCAGCACCCTGCGACTGGATTCCTTGCTGCTGGTACCCGGTGTTCTGAGCCTGGAGCCCCGTTTGTTGGGGCTGGAAGCTGGTGGAAGGCGCAGCCTGGTAAGAGCTCTGCTGGTAACCTGTGTTCTGAGCCTGGAGGCCTGCACCAGGAATTCCCGTTCCCTGGGGTCTGATTCCATTAGTTTGGGGCTGCAAACCGCCAGTAGGCTGAGCTGGAATGAAGCTGGCAGTCTGCTGAGGCTGCAAAGGAATCAAAGTGCCGCCGCCAGTGCGCTGAGAACTCAACATCGTCTGGTTGAACCCACCGGTGGGCTGAGCCGTGAAGGAAACCGGGGGAGGTGCTTGTCCGGACGAAGGTGCAGGAGCCGAGTTCATCCAGTCGAAGGCAGAGTTGTTGTTGTTGTTGCTTGTGTTCTGCGCAAAGTTTGAGAACGGGGTGTTTGCCAAGATCTTGTTGGGGTCGTCGGGCAAAGAAAACGAGATCGCATCTACGAATGACTGCACCTCGTTCAGCCACTTTTCAGGCAAAACGGCGGGCAAAGGCTCGCTTTTCAACGCCATGTTGCAGAGGTGCAACGCCAACGCAAACTCCGGGAAAAGAAGCGACCCCAGCTTGTTCGTGTCCGCCAAAGCCCAGATCTCCGCCAACATCACCGGCTGCAACCCGGACCGCAAGAGAATATCGCGAGCTGCATCGCCAGTAACCGATTGCTCACCCTTTGGCACAGCAGTGCGGAACAAGTGCTCAAATTTAGTCTGATCCGCGGCAGTTATGAACGACAACCGCACACTGGGGATGATGAGATCCTTGTTCTCGGAGACAGAGCCTAGGGCGGCCAGGAACCCGGTCCGCTGAGCCAGAAGTGGCGCAGCGTACCCAGTTTGCTGCTGCTGCTGCTGAATCCCGTAATTGCTGCCGTTGTACTGCTGGTCAATCAGGTACTGAGGTTGCTGGAACCCAGTTTGTTGAGGCTGAAATCCAGTCTGCTGTGGCTGGAACAGCGATTGCTGCTGCTGCTGGAATCCCTGATTTCCAGGCTGATATCCCGATTGTTGCGGCTGGTAACCTGTCTGCTGGCCCTGGAACAAGCCGGGTTGAAAAGGCTGCTGCTGCTGCTGCTGCGGCTGGCCGCCATTGTAGAATCCGGTTGCTTGCTGCCCAATCGGGTAACCCTGCCCATTGGGCCCAGGATACCCGTACCCTTGCTGGTAATTGGATTGCTGGTACGGATTGTACATGGTGTTGGATTAATCGCGAGTGGGCGATCTGGGGTACGGGTGGGCAGTGCGGAGCCGAGCCTCTAATCGAGTGGAAAAGACGTGGAAGGGAATGTGCCGAGGGGAAGTATTGAGAGAAATGAGCCGCTGGGGTTTGTTTCGGAGGTTTTGTTTATTTGCTTTTGGTTGCGCCTTTTTTGCTCGAGGTTTTCGAGATTGTTCAGTCCAGCTTTGGCAAGTTCTAAAGCACGATAATGACTATAAAGCGCACGGAAGTATGCGGCTGGGTGCTCGGATCTGCGTTTATCTGGGTTCCTTTTCCCAATTGGTCTCGATTTTGGCCTGTTTCTCGACGTCTCGCCTAACTTGTGGTTTGCAGTCTTATGCGATTTCGTGGTAGAGATGGCAGAAGTCACAACGGAAGAGAATAAAAGATTCAGCAAAAACACAAGAAGCCAGAAACATCTTCATGCCAAAAATCGAAAAGCACATTTTACAAAGCAAAACTCCAACTGTCTTCTTGCTACATTCTAATCACCTCATCCCAGAATTGCACCTCCAACAAAGTCACGTCGTGGAAAATACGAGTCAATTCTTGGAGCCTCATTTCAGACAAGTCATTTGCTCTAAAGAGCATATCCAATGTCTCGATTCCCTCCTGATGGGCCTTGACATACCAGTCAGAAACGTAGTCATCAATCCACGCCAGGTAAGCCTGGCTTTGCTCGTCCGACTCCAATACCCCGAGGCCGCCAGCGTACTTCTCTCTTAAACTTCTACCATACACACCGGCCTCAGCATACCCATGCAAGCACGGAGCAAGAGCAACCTTGATACCTAAGAAGTCCTCGTTGCGGCCAATCTGCAAGAGATAGTCACAGTACCTGATGCACGGGCCGGCGGGCTGAAGCTCGCTGTCTAAATCCGACGTAGCGTAATCTATTCCATAAGCTTTTAAAAGCTTTTCCTTGTGGCGTTCTATTTCTGTCATGATGCTGGAAATGATCAGCGCCTGGGCCTCGATCTGAGAACAGTCCGGAGCAACAGACGCCGCGAGCCCATGAATCTGCGCATAGTTCACGAGGTAATAGAAGTCTTGCTTAAGAAAGAAGAGAAACCGGTCAAATGGGAGCGTGTTGCTGGCCACCTGTCTGACAAATTCATGAGAGGTGTAGACTTTCCAGTCGGGGGCCACCTGCGGCTGCGATTTGAAAAACTCAAGCATGCTGCCGTGTTTAGTGATGAGTGACTCGGATGATCTACCCTCCACAACCTGACGCACGCTGGTTTCTGCCCGGATGGTGTGGTTCAAAGGTCCATTTCCTTTACCGAGTTTGCTCATACTCACCATTGCCCGGTGTATGTAGTGGATGGACAAGGTGATTGCATGTTTGATTGGCGTGCCTTTTGCAAGGTTGGCAGCAATGGACGAAGTTAAAGTGCACCCCGTGCCGTGAGTATCATTCGTATAAACGAATGGAGAGACGAATACCGTAGTCGCTTGAATCTTTGACTCGTATAGAACATCCACAATGGTGAGACCAGCGGGGCTTTTCTCGCCGATGCCTCCCTCATACCGCCTGCCGTCCAACCACGGAATGTGGCCGCCTTTGACAAGCAAGTTTTCGCATCCTAGCGCAGCCTGAAGTTGGACAGTGAAAGCCTTGAGGTCGGCAACACTGTTTACAGGGAAATTGCTATTTCCACATGCCCGCCAGAGCTTTTCAGCCTCTAAAAAATTGGGAGTGCAGAGAAATGCCAGCGGCATAACATGCTGGATGCACTTTTCCAATGTTGAGGTAGCTGTGAGAGTTGATCCTGAGGTGGAGACCAAGACGGGATCCACGACCAATGGAATGTCAAATTTCTCCAAAATTGGCAACTTTGACACTAAAACGTCCACCGCAGACGCCGTCAACATCCCTGTTTTGACAGTATTTATCTGGGAATCAGAACGTTCAGTGACAAAATCCTCCATCAAAACATCAAAGGTTTTCTCAAGATGATCTCTGGGCGTTTCCGTCACACCGTAGACGCCAGATGTGTTCTGTACCGTGAGTGCTGTGATACAGGTTAGCCCATAAACTCCGTGACTAGTGAAGGTCTTGATGTCTGCTTCGATACCTGCACCACCTGAGGAGTCGGACCCGGCAATTGTTAGAACTGCTGGTAGTTTCTGCGGCGAAATCGCCGGGGTGATGAGTTTTACCGACTGATCCATATGGTGTATGATGATTTCCTGGGCCTATTGCTCATGGGTCGGTTCCCAGTAAGCGCATATGCGGTTAAGCAACTAGAGAATGGGCTCGTAAAACAAGCGCAGCTGGAGATGTCCAAAACCTCATTTTCTTGCCTCTAATGGAAATTTAAATGATTGAGAGATTTGGCTTTCCTTTAGCTAAGGCATTGCTCAAATCACATGGCAAGTGCTGTCGCGTTGCAAAACACTAATGCAATTGATTCTGAGTTCTACTCACCACCTCTGCTCTAAACGATGTATATTTCTTTAAAAGACACCTGGTCCATATCATAAGGCGCCATGGCCATGGCCACTATCATGCTCTAGTCTAGTATAGTAATGGACCAAATTCAACTCGCTGCGTAAAGTTTCATCCCTAAAGCCTACCCGGATGTCAGGTACATTGGTCTTCTCGATGTTATTGGCTTCGACGCCCCCAGCCATGAACTTGGAGCCGAGCCAGTGCTTCTTGATGGCCCATTCGTACCCGGATTGACGAACAGAGTTTTTGGCCAACTCGCACATATCCACACTGGAAAACTTGTATATTTGAGCCGCGACCGAGTACTCCTCGATCAATGGCTCTTTGGTGTAGGAGAACTGCAAAGGATCGTCTGTAGACAACGAGACATTGAGACCCTTCTTGAAAAAATTATAGAACGGGTTCTTATCATAGGTCAAGAACAACGCGTTGTTCGAGAGTGGGGACATGGCCAATCCGATCTGGTCCAAGTAATACAAATACTGAACGTATGGAAGCTTTCTCAACAAAATACCATGCGAGATGCTGTGGGATGTGAGAAACGCCGCAATTAGGTGATCTGGATCTCCGGCCTCACCACAGTGAGGTCTCAAAACGAAAGTGTTGAAGCCCAACGAGCACCGCAACTTGTTCAACGCAATCAAGTTCAGGTGCAAGTAGTAGAGATAGTAGGAATATGGCGGATTTCCAGAAGAGTCCCATTCGCTAGCACGAGGGAATTTGCGGGTGTTGAAAGGACGATCGTTCTTCGACTCATCATCCACCGAGTCAAGTCCGATGACTCTCTGCAAGAAGATATGCAATTTGGGACTGGACTTGGGGTTCAAGGACACCTTGTAGAGTGGTTCGAACAAGTTGCGCATGATTTCCTGGAACTGCAGCACATTGCCATTTTTCTTGTACAAATCATACAATCGAGGCACCTGAATCAACCACCGCACGTTATGACTGAAAAGCTTGTTGTCGACGATCCAGGCAGCTAACTTCTCCCACTCGTCGTAAGAGCGGCCGTAGATCGAAATACGCAATTCTGTCATTTGGTACTTGGAGTCCTCAAGATCCTGGAACACCTGCTTCGTAATCTCAGCCAAGTAGCGGCCCTCGATGTAGTTGTCTGTCTTGAGGAAAATTTCACGCAACCTTGACTCGCCAATAGGATTATACTTCAAGTTGAATTTGTCAAACCGATGGAATGTGTCGGTGTGTGCGTGCATGTCGAGGGTGTCAATAGACAAGTCGTAGGCGGTGAGGTTCAAGGATTTAAAAACTTCGGACAAAGTCAATAACTTGCCGTCTCTGACAATAACGGGCTCGTCGGGGGAAGTCTTGAGCTTGTACTTGATAAAACGGAGCAAGTGCTTCTGGTTCATGCAAGCCGAGTGATGGATATGGGTGTCGACTTTTCTGACATTGTAGAAGTCTCTGTGGGGGTTTCTCTTGGACTGCTTCGTCTCTTCAAACTCGTTGAGGAGATAGTACATGTTCCACTTGGTTTCCAAATACAGCAACCTCTTGAACGCGAACGACTTCGTGGGGCCGTCCAGCGAGATCTTGATAATTCTGGCCACATCCAGGTAGTAGTCGTGGAGGGATGGGATACTGGTGATGGGCTCGCCAGTCTTGTTGTTTCTGATCTGGTACACGTCCTCGTCATTGAGGAAAAGCTCAAAGTCAGGCGAGTGGTCGCGGTCAGGAATGACGCAGTTTGCGAAATCAAAATCCTCCTCCGCTTCTTCCTGCCCTGGGAGCTGGTTGAACCTGTTTTTCAGCTTATACTGAGGTTTTGGAGGAGGAGGGTAGATGGTCCAGTCGGCCAGATTCTTGGGGTTGATGCCCTCGTCTGTCTGAAGCGACAAATCTAAGTACTTGTGTCTGAGCTTGAGACACATCTCCACATTCTTGAAGAGCTCAATAAGCTCAGACAGCGGATACTCCTCGGGAAGAGCGTTGGCCTGGCTCTTGGGATCCTGAGTATGGTTGTTGTTGTGGGAGGCTCCCAGCGGAAATGGGTGGAAATTGTGCGATTGAGGGAACTCAATAATCAGCCGTCTTCTCAGAACCTGGCTGGGGCTCTTTGGATTGGCGCCGCCCTCCTGAAGGGCCTCAAAAGTTCGAAGTTTCAAGTCGTGATCCTTAATGGTTCTGTCTTCGGAAGTTGAAAAGTGAGCCAGATTGAATGACTTGGAGAGCATTTCCTCGAGTTCGAAGTCGTGGAGGGCGTGTTCGCCATGGAAGTCCTCGGTGTGGAATTCATCGTCACTCACGTCGAGCGGCGAGTCGATGTTGAGGGGATGCATGGGGCAGATTGAAAATAGGGCCGAAGTGCGTTTTACTGGTTCTAGACGTCAATTTTCTTTGCTTCCACGCCGTGCTTGCTCGGGTTTTCGGGGGTAGGTTGCTCCGATGGAGATCAGATTGATGGGCGCGATTAGATCCTGGACGGCTCAGCAGGCGACAGCCGTACGGTACGAAATTGGAAAGAGCAAATTTCGAGCGCTGAAATCCAACTACTAGAGCAACTCAAATGAGACTGTGAAAATAATGCAATCGGCCACGGTGCAGCTATTCAGACCTGCCGCCGTGCCTCTGCCGGGCTGTTCACATCCACACGAACCATCGCTGGGGTGCAAAATACGACGGCCCGCGCAAATAGATAGCGAAACACGAATCTGGAAAATCCGCCGAAAACTGCGCAATCTGCCGAAATCGTCGCTGCTCACCCCACCTCCCACCACCCCGCCTTCATGCTGCTGCCTCTCAGCCCTGGGACGGTCACCGAGAATTGCCGCACGTCACCGATTCGCACTCGTCACGAAAGAATCGCCGCGTCCCCGCAATTCCGTATTTTCCCCGCCGTGGTGGGTTTCCGTTAGCAGGCGCCGTGACCGTCACGTGACTCCCATCGTGCCTGGCTCGCTTCGGCCGCTGCGCGTGCCGTTGCGGAAACGTGCTCGCGGATCCTGCAGACGAACCGTCTCTCCGCCGACAGTGCCGCCGTTTGGGCTGAGGTGGGTTGAGAACCGGTGCCGGCGACAAGCAGGACGAATTTCGCAGAGGAGACAAGATGGGGCGGTCGGAAGTACGCGGAATTCCGACCCCAGCGCCGCCAGGCCGAGGCTTTAGTCATTTTCCAGCATTACCCTCCACCGACCGCCGCCACCGCGGTCTCCTTCCGTTAGCTACCGAGCCGTTTTTTCGCGCACCCTGCTAAGTGCAAGTCAGCACGACAGCGCTCGGTAACTCCTGCCGCAGCACGGCGGCCCAAGAAAGCATATAAAGCCCTGGCATTGCCAGGAATCCGCCATTGCCGAGAGAAGAAAACCAACACCCACATACTAAGCCTCCACAGCATACGAAAACATGCACACTCCAGGTACGTTTCAAAACAGCCGCACCCCACTCGCTCGTCGCCCCACCTGCTAACCCCAGACTACATTTTCCACGCCAATAAAAAGGCCACGTTGATCACAGCGCCGTTCTCGGGCGGCCAGCCCAAAAAGGGCACGGAAATCGGGCCCGAGTACATTCTCAACGCCGGGTTCGAGCAGCAGGTCAAGGATCTCGGCTGGTCCACCACCTTGGTCCATCCATTGGAGGGCACCGACTACGAAAGCCCCAAAAGCGAGGACAAGGACGCGTACGGCGTGAAAAACACCGCCATTGTCAGCGACTGCAACCAGCGTATTTTCGACGCCTGCAAATCCGCACACGCAGCCGGCAGCTTGCCGGTGGTGATTGGCGGAGACCACTCCATCGGAACGGCCACGGTGGCGGCGGCGTTGGAAAACAACCCCGAAACCTGCGTATTGTGGATTGACGCCCACGCCGACATCAACTCGCCGCGCACCACCGACTCCGGCAACTTGCACGGCTGCCCGGTGTCGTTTCTCATGGGCATCGACCAGGAGCTGTATCCTCCGGAATACGCGTGGGTGCCGCAGAAGTTGGCGGCCAACAGAATCGCCTACATTGGCCTTCGCGACGTCGACGCCGGCGAAAAGCGCATCTTGCGCGAACACAACATTGCCGCCTTCTCCATGTACCACGTGGACAAGTACGGCATCGGCAAGGTGGTGGAGATGGCGTTGGACAAGGTCAACCCCGACCGGAAAAACCCCATCCACTTGTCCTACGACGTGGACGCCATAGACCCCTCCTTTGTGCCTGCCACAGGAACCAGAGTCGAGGGTGGCTTGACGATGAGAGAGGGGCTTTTCGTGGCGGAGGAGGTGGCGCAGAGTGGCCTCTTGAGCTCCTTGGACATTGTCGAGACCAACCCGTTGTTGGGTCTGGATGCCCATGTCTTGGATACCGTCAGTGCCGCCTGCGCTATTGGCAGATGTGCGATGGGCGAGGTTTTGCTATAGACGGGTTATGGTGGAGGCGTGGGGCGTGGACCAGCGCCAGGACCACGTTCGTGGCGTGAAATACGAGCCGAAAACGAGCCTGCTGAGCATCTAGCAAGGGACTGCCGAACAGGTTGCGGCGGCATTCGATGATCTCGATAGGCTCGGTCGGCGGGCCGGATAGAGCCAACTGTGTGGGGCTCGAGCGGTGTGCTGTGCGTTTGACTGCGCCATCTGCGGCAATTCCACGCTCTCCATTTATTTTCGCGGCCATGCCCGGTCGTGGTTCTACATGTGCACAGCACAGCACAGCAGCACAGCAGCACAGCAGCACAGCAGCACAGCAGCACAGCACAGTCTTCAATAGACATATCATTACTATTCAGGCTAAAGTAGTCAGTCGCCCCGTTTCATACGGTGCCGTGTCAGCCACGTCCGTGCGCCCTACATCTTTTTGGTCCGGGAGGATGCTGGAATCTCCCGCTTATCGCCTCCAGGCCAAACTCCGGGCCAGGCTCTTTATGGCCGTCTGTAGAGCAAAAATCCGCTCTTGACTCCCACCTTCGTGTACAACAACTGCGCCCGGTGGTTCTCAAACTGGGTACTCCAGTACACCTTCTTGGCCTTCAACTTGTCGGCTTCGCCATACACATACTCAATGAGCGCACGGCCCACACCGTGGAGTCGCGAGTCGCCCTTGACAAACAAGTCGTTCAAGTAGAGCGAGTCCTCGATGGTCCAGGTGTTGCGGTGGGTGAGATAGTGGGCAAATCCAATGAGCTCGCCCTTGTCATTGACAGCAACTGCAGCGTACACAGGCTCTTTGGGGTCCAAGAACCGGTCAAACGTGGTGTTGGTGATTTTTTCGTCCACCACATCCAACGACTTGTAGAACTCAAGATACGAGTTGGGCCCGGTCCACATTTTGACCCACTCGGGCTTGTCCTCCTTGGTGATGGGGCGAATTGAAAAAGACATCGGTGCTGGCGTTCAATTTGAGGTGCTAGATTTGGAGTTGGAAAATAGTCAGCTGCGCCGTTTTCGTAAACCGACAACCGTGAGTCTTATATCGCGGTGGATGCACCTACTGCATTAGGCACGCGCGCGGGACCCTAGGTGATTAGCCTTATTGGGAACACGCCCGCCGCATGGAGGGCAAAATAGGCGCCGGCGCTACCTGGATATCACAGATTAGGAAAGGGCGTGGAATCGCAGGGCCAACGAAATTCTGTGATCTGCGTGGGGCAGAACAGGCAGCAATCGGCACTGGGGCCGTGTTCCCTGTTTGGTCGACTGTTGCGCAAGAGTTCTGGTGCAATTTGCAATTTGCAATGTATTCGTAGCTGATCGGTTGGGGTCAATGGCGAATTGGCGAATTGGCGATCTTGTAGCCAGTCCAAAAGGGCCCCTCGGCCAAGCGAGTCGTAAATACGGCTGAGTCATGTGACGAGTCATTCCAACGGACTGATCTGGATATCGCGCCCGCTGCTCCTCCGTTTTGGGTCAGGAAACAGAACCTCTATTGGATTCGCCGGAGTTGCTGCCCGGTTGGTGTGGTGAGTAGCTAGCCGTTCCAAACTGCATCTGTGATTTGCACCTCCTGCTCCATCTGGATGCCGATAACTCCAACTGTCTCAATTTGAAGATCAAAACCTCAACTGACCAAGCTCGCCAAGTTGAGGATGGGCTGTCTGTGCAAATTGGCAGGCATTGACTCGTTTAGCTTTCTAGTTCGCTGAAAGCCGATAGGACGCTCTCCAACTCCCACACCTCACGTGACTGATTTCTTCGGTGCTTCTTCAATCCGCCAGTGGTGCGGATGTGGTCGCCTGTATGCAGTTTGACGTATACTATTACGTACCACGTTGCGGCCACACGTGGCAAAAGAAAACAAGCCTAAGCAGAAAATACCTCGGTTTTCTCATTTCTTAGTATCCCGATCTCACCGGCCTGCCTCGCCCCCTAAATACCGAGCAAACAGCCTTCCGGATACGTGACCTGTACATACTGTATCGGCAAGTGTTCCAGTTCCATATCATCGACTTTCCCCACAGCTTGCAAGTCCAGATCCGCCTGCAATGAAGTTCGGCAAGACCTTTGTGTCCCATCAGATCCCAGAATGGAGCACATATTACATGAACTACAAGCACTTGAAAAAAGTCATCAAGACCTTCGACAAATTCGTCAATTACCACCAGGACTCGTCGGTTGAGCTTCCCGAACTCACGTCGTCGGTGATGTCGCAGTTCTTCTACGAGTTGGACAGAGATATTGAAAGAGTAAGTGATTTTTACAATGCCAAGTATGCCGAGTACTCTCGCCGCACTGCCAAGATCATCCACGTTTTGGGGTACAAGAACGGCGAGATCACGCACCAGGTGGACACCACCGACGAACTAGACGAGATCATTCTGATTCTTCTTGAGCTCAGAACGATCTACAGAAACCTCAAATGGTTCGGAGAGCTCAACCACAAGGGCTTTGTTAAGATTTTGAAGAAGCTTGACAAGAAGTTGCTCTATTTGACGACGTTGACCAACGACCGTCTCCGCGAAGATTCCAATGGACAGGGTGTTCCAATAATTGACTTGCCTCGCAACAATAAGGAAATCTATCTCACCACCCGTGTGGATGCGCTACCATTTGCTAACGAGACAGACTTGTTGCAGGGTCTCGATGCCATCAACGCAATCCTCAACGAGTTGGGCCACCAGCATTTGGACTCCAACCACACGCAGGATGTGATTCACGAAGTCAATGGCGAGCTTAACGTGCTTAAGATCGGCACCAACAGACGCTACCTGTTCGACAAGGAGTATCTCGAGAGTTATTACGAGTTGATCTACCAGAACAACTCCGTGAAGTTGCTTGAGGAAATTCGGGGATTGGGCCACAACCAGGTGCTGTTGAAGCTCTTATTGCTGCTTCTCAACAAGGCCACCCTCGCCAGCGCTTTCGAATGCATTGACGGGTTGTTCGAGTTTTTGACTGAGTACGCAAAGGAAATCAAGCCGCCCGGAAACATGCTCTTTGACTCGTACGACATCTCAGGCCGCAATCTTCTCCATCAGCATGTGGTGTCGTTGGGCAAAAAACAGCGGATCAAGGAACAAAACCAGGTAGTGGCTGGCGAGTCGTCTGACTTGAATCGTCTCTACGGCAACAAATCAGGGCCCGATGGCAGCCAGCTCCTGCCGGTGAAGGTTGAGGGTTTGGTGCACCTCCTCGCCAAAATTGACCCATTCCACCAGCTTAGAACGTTGCTCATGGCCAGAGACAGCTATTCAAGAACACCATTGCACTACGCGGCGCAGTACGGCATTAAGGACGTCGCCAAGATCATTCTTGAGCATTTGTCGAAGTGGAATCTAGTTGATTTGTCTTTGCCGATCGACAACGTTCATCTCTGGGGAGACCAGGAGGGACTCACTCCCGTGCATTTGGCAATCATCGGAAAGCACCCCAAGACGTGCTGGAACTTGGTAGCGTTTTCTGGAGCACGCCTCTCTTGCCCTAATCTCCTCTTATTGGCAGCCAGATTGGGCTGCGACGATATTGTCAAGAACCTTGTCGTGCTCAATGTGGTTGACATCGACTACACTGACATGGAATTCAACAACGAGACAACTTTGTATACGGCGTCGAAGCAAAACCACAAGGAGCTTGTCGAATTTTTGTTGGAACACGGAGCCAATCCAGAGCTTGGAGAAAGCGTTTTCGGTTGGACTCCGATTTTCGTTGCTGGCGCCGAAGGCTACATGGAAGTTGTAAATTTGTTGAAAAAGAATGGCGCCTTGTACAACTTGTCTGACGATTCAGGCTGGTTGCCCATGGAGCATGCGTCTCTTAGGGGCCATCTTGGGGTGGCTGATATCTTGAAACCGGAAGATGACGAGTTATTACTCTACAACATCGACGACCCTACAAAGAACGCACCCAGAACTCAAAATGCACTGTCGAAGAGCAACTCGGCTGCCAATTCGCCATTCATGAACCCGGTCAGCGAGGATATGCTCTTGCTGACCTCGTCGATTGATAAACTCCCTGAGCTGAACAGGAACACGGTATCTGAGGTCTACAGGCAGCTCAAACAGCTCGAGAATGGGTCATCCACTTCTGTGAACGATGTGGGAAGCCCAACTTCGGAAGGCTCTCTCAGCATGCAACCACGGAGCCACCTGAGGTCCCGGTCCCCGGTTTCGAGACGCAAGATCAAGCCAATTAAATCTTTCGGCCACAGATACTTGACTAAAGAGGAGCGGCTTGTTTTGATAACGTTAGGTACCACGGACTTGCGGGATCTGAGAAAGCCCATCGAGCTTAACACCATTTCGATGTCGCAGACATTTTTTACAGAGCTCGACACGGCGCTCTCTTTGGTAATCACCTGCCAAGACTTGGCGAACCATAAATACGTCGAGGTTCCGGTCGTGATTGATTTGCCATTAGAAGATCAGCACGGCTCTGCTACGGATCCCATTTCGTTCAAGTTGTCGGAAAATGTTCTGCCAAAAGACGTGGCCATCACGTTTGACATTGTTCCCACCTACCAGTTCCCTACCGCCCTTAAGCCTGGTTCCGCAAAAGCCAAAGTTCTTGGTCGAGGAGTCGTCATGCTTAGAGATGTTTACACTCCAGTAGGAAAGAACATGCGGCTGTTGCACAACGCGGCATCGGTGCCAATCTTAGAGCAGGACTCATTGGAGGTGCTTGGAACACTTCAGTTTGAGTACACGTGTGTGACGCCGTTTGTGCACCCCCAGTTGTCGATTTCCCGTTCGGATACATACTGGAAACAGCTTGTGTCTACCAGGGTGATTGGCCACCGCGGGTTGGGTAAGAACTTCAGCAACAGGCGTTCGTTGCAACTTGGCGAGAATACTGTTGAATCATTTATTGCCGCTGCATCGTTGGGTGCGTCGTATGTGGAGTTTGACGTGCAGCTCACGAAGGACAACGTTCCAGTCATCTACCACGACTTCCTTGTTGCAGAGTCAGGAGTCGACATTCCCATGCATTGTCTTACACTGGAGCAATTCCTCGGGCTTAACGACCTGAACGGTAGCTCTGAGCGTAAGTTGTATGAAAAGTTCAACGGCAATGGTAACGTGACAAAGAACTTTGCCATGGACGATGAGCTCTTGGGGAAGTATAACCGGCCGCGCTCGATGTCCTCATATCCTTCGGCGCCATCTTTCAGTACTCAGTACGAAGACGACGAGTTGGAGAGGGAGTTCCAGGAACATATTTCCCGCAGAATGAAACTTACGAAAACTTGGAAAGAAAAGGGATTTAAGGGAAATGCCCGGGGACTTTCAATTGCCTCAAACTTCGTCACTCTTAAGGATTTGTTCAAGCGGTTGCCTAAGACCGTGGGGTTCAACATGGAGCTCAAGTACCCGATGCTTGACGAGGCACAACACGAGGGAATGGGGGAAATTGCATTCGACATGAATTTTTACGTTGACACCATTCTCAAGGTTGTCTATGACGAAAACACCACCGGTCGCGATATTCTCTTCTCGTCGTTCCACCCAGACATCTGCATGTTGCTTTCTTTGAAGCAACCCACCATCCCAATTTTGTTCTTGACTGAGGCTGGAACACAGAGCATGGCCGATATACGTGCCTCATCGCTTCAGAACGCTATCAGATTCTCGAAGAAATGGAACTTGTTGGGTATTGTTTCGGCAGCGAAAACATTGGTGAAGACTCCAAGGTTGGCACAGGTGGTCAAGAGCTCAGGATTGGTGTGTGTGACATACGGAGTAGAGAACAACTCGCCCGAAATGGCCAAAATCCAGATGAAAGCTGGTGTCGATGCCGTCATTGCTGACTCGGTTTTGGCAGTGCGGGAAAGCTTGCGTAAGAGCGAGTAGATAGGTGGATTGACGAATTTCCCGATATTCATGGAATAGGAGAGAGCTAGAGGCGAAATAAATGGCGCGGCCCTCGCTGGCCTCATTGCAGCCGAGTTCGGGTGTAGTATTCTATGAAGCAGATCGGGGTTTAGATCATAACACTACGAATGATCTCTCCAAGTAGGAAGAAGCACTTGCACAATTCAAATCACCTCTTTTCAATTTTCAGTAATTATTTGCATTCTTTTGCATCAGTTCACCAGTCACTGTCAATCGTATATGCCAGACCGCACTGCACCAGACTTTCTTCCTTGAAATGTCGGAATTTTCCAAGCCTAACCGTATTCAGAACCCACAGGCGGATGCCGCTCGTCAAATGGTGACGAATCATCTCTCTGGCCGGTCCAGAAGAGCAAATGTCCCTAATACGTTGAGCCCCAACAGTACCAGAACGGGACCCAATTCCAGCGCAGGCGGCAATAAAGTCGACCAGACAAACACGACACAAATTCAGGGAACTACAAGTTTGGCGAGATCTACTCACTCTCTGTCTGCGCATCCTCGTCCTCCTGTCTATCCTGATGTCCAAGTTCCAGCCAAAGATCACCACGGCGAATGCAGAAATCCCCAGTGTGCCCGGTGTGGAACGGTCATTATTCCGCTGCCGAAAGCAGTGTTTCCGTTCCACGAGAAGCCGCTGATATCCGTCAAAAACTGGAGCATCTACACTTGCAAGAACCCCATCCTACTGCTGGACGAGCTCGACCGCCTCAATGAAGAGAGGTTCGATTTCCCGCTTCCCGAGATGATATTCGGAAACAACCATGTGCGTCTCGTTGATGACAGCACGGGGTGTATCATTGAATTCAACACCCTCGATGCTCTAGATTCCTTGGCCAACGAGGCAGACTTCAAGGTGCGCTATCACAAGGAATGGCTCAGCACGCGGCCAAAGGCAGCATCTGACAGTGACCAACTGCTGGATCTTGACTCTGTTAAGCCCTATGACTGGACATACTCCACAAACTATAAGGGCTCATTGTCTCAGGGGACGAGGTTTGAAGAGACGGAATCGGCAATTCCGTTGGAGAAGTTGCTTCGCCCAGATCCCATCTTGTTCTACGATGAGTCTGTGTTGTTCGAGGATGAGCTTGGAGACAATGGCATTGCCATGCTTTCTACTAAAATCCGGGTGATGCACTCATGCCTTCTTCTACTTTGTCGATTGTTCCTCCGCGTGGATGAGGTGGCGCTCAGAATACGAGACACCAGAATCTATGTAGATTTTGATACCAACGAGGTATTTCGCGAGTACAAGACTCAGGAGGCCACGTACGAGGAATTATTGCAGAAGGTGACGGGACGTGATCCGAAGAAGTTGCTCCGGGACTCCAACTGGGTGTCTCAGAATATGAAGGTTTTGTCAAGTTCGGTGGAGAAACTTGTGCAGAGAGGCGAGAGTCAGTGAGTGCTATGAATACTATGAAGAGCTCTGAGCGGAACAGGCATGAGTTGTCTATCTGTCTACGGTGATGCAGCAGAGGAGCAGATGTCTATAGAACCTTTTACGGATTCTTGCAGGAGGTGACGTGACACAAGTTGAGCCACGTGTTGGCTGAGGATTCTTGCCGGCTTCCTCGAGTAGGTCCCTGATACGCGAAGGGAAACAGAAATTTCCTGCGGGCAAAAAATCCCGCAACATAGTTTGTACAGACTAGTGGCCTCGTATGTTCAAGTTCATAGCTCACTTGGAAGTTTCGAGAGTGACGGCAGGCACCCTGTGCACATGGCAGACCAAATAGCAAATAGAGATGCAAAACGGAGATTGGATTCCCCTCTACAGCCATTTCCCGCTAAATTGAGCTGCGGCTTTACATCAACATACAACTCGGCATAGTCTCACCTACATCCTGCACGCAAATTTTCAGCTTCAAACTCATGCTTCGTTTCGCCAGGCGGGTCCACACGGTCCCTACCCTCAAAAGCCACCCCTCCTTTGCCACGGCAGGAATACAGGGACTATTTTCCCCAGCGGGATTCAACCAGGCATGGTCGCAGTACCAGGAATATCTCACTACCAACCTCACTCTTCATACCAACGGCACTGAAAACGAAACACGTTCACCGTACCAGATCATCTTGCTGACTGCAAAACAAACAACCAATCAGCACGTTTTCCATTACGCCCTGCAGGCGCACCACAACCATTTCTTTTTCGAGCAGTTGGCCGACAAAGAAACGGCGTCGCAGACTCGCCCATCCCGATTCATCATGGAGCGGTTGGCAGACTTGGAAATCTCCAACGCCGACGAGCTCAAGACTAAAATTGTGAAAGCGTCCAACTCTGTGCTTGGCCAGGGATGGGTGTATTTGGTGGAGAAAGCAGACAAGTCGCTTGCAATCGAGACGTACAACAACGACGGCACACCGTTTTTCCACGGCAAAAACCAGAGCGTCGATCTCAACGGGCCTATTAGCTCGGCAAGCCTCGATCACGTGACCCGCTTGAAGGCCCGGTCCAACGACTTGGACTTTACGTTGCCGCTCTTGGCGATCTCTCTTTGGGACGTCTCATACATGCACGACTACGGTGTTAATGGCCGCCGGGAGTATTTGGATCGCGTGTGGGAGTGCATCAACTGGGACGTGGTCAATAAGCGCCTTTTCCAACTCTAGTGTACATAGCAAAACAGGAAGCAACGATTAGATTCTGGTATGGCGAATGTAGCGATTATGGCCGCCGAGACTCTAAATTCAGCGGCACTTTCTCCCCCATCTTTCTGTTAATCCACTCACCTTAATTGCATTCACCTTGAAACTTCTTCTAGGGCAGAAAAAAGCTTTGAGCAGTCGATGTTGCCTAACTCGGACAAGTCTGCCAAATCTTCCATATCTGGCAATGACAGTTCGATCTGCTGGCACCGTTCCACCACCTCTCGAAGCTTCTTGTCGTTGTACCAATTTTTGGCCTGACATAAGATTAGATTGGGTAAAAAGTCGCAAAGCAGCCGAAGCAGATCGACCTGGCCTCGCAAACGACGGTAGCGCTTCCCCAATTGCGTGGTCTCGTCATCTTCTCCGTTAATGCGGTTCTGGAGAGTATTCTCTATAAGTTCCATTGCAGTAGTCAGCTCCTGGAGCTCCTGAAGCTTGTCATGGATCTGGTCCGTCAAGATGCTTTTAATTTCAGAATCCTGATTGTGCTTTTCATCTAATTTTCTCTTGTGCTCTTCGTAGGCCGCCACAAGCGCCCGAATATTGGAAGGGTGCTCGTTATGGCGAGAATACAATTTCTTCAAATTGTTGAGAATCGTGAACTCGGCATCGGTAAGGGCAGCATTGCCGTGGTGAACGGCTCTGAGAATCGGTAAAGCCAGCGTCACGGTCTCGGACATCAACAGCTGTGTTCTGAAGTTACGGTTGTGGGTCAGAAGAAACAGTTCCACCTGGCTAGCGTCTAGACCACCTAGGTATTTATCGTCTTCAATTGAAGAATAGAGTTCGCGAATTCTTAACTCATCCAAATTTTGAAGACTCTGGAGTGTGTCGAGGTAAACAAGCTCATCCACTTCGAGTAGAAAGTCCTTGTGAACTTGGTAATACTCGGCTTCGAGTTCGCAGTCATGGAGGGCGGGGGCAGAACGGGGCCAGAGGCGGGGAATTCCGTGCTCGTGTTCTAGAATTCCGCTGGCGATAAGTTCGTCACAGGCTGATTCGATGCTCATTGGGGTCTAGGCCAAAATGTGAGGCGGCGTCTGGGTGCCGAGTCTGGTGGTAATACACGCAATTGAAGCAGAAAATAGAAGCGTTGCCGCTCAATCTAAATGAAGGACAGGAAGTTGGGTACTTGTTCTGGCTGGTCGGCCTGGTTGGAGATGGTGTTGTTGTACTGCACACAGCATTGAAAGAACATCATGGCGGCGCCGTTGCAAGAGCTACAGCCAGGCTCGTGAATACCAACTTAAAATTGGCAGCGGTTGCTTGTTGCAACAACATCAGGTATCCGAGAACAAACGCAAGACTACTCATGCAACGATCACGTGATATATTGCACGTGACAAACCTTCCGACGGGGAACCGTTGGCCCCAGCGCTAATAGCGGCCGTATCTAAACTTGAGGCCGGTTATTTGCTGGCATACTACCTATTTCCCGCTTCCCGGCCACGGGTCCCCAGCGTGCCTTTCGTGGACATCTTCCACTGTGGCGCGAAACCTCCACAGTATGGATCTTCAAAAACAGCGATTTCTCGCCATCCACGAAAAAGGCACGTTTACTCGGCTTCCTCCCTCCAAGGTTCAGCAGCTTCATGACGAGCTAGCGGAATTCTTCCGTTCATCCAGCGACTCGCTCTCGCTAGTTGACCGCTACGATCTCTACGAGCTTCAGTTCTATCTCCTGTTGATTACCAACAACGACATCGAGGCCAAATCGTACCTTGATCGTATCAATGACCAGATTGGGACAGAACAGTCTCAGCGATTGCTGGTCCTTCGCTCCGTGTACTATGAGGCCGTTGGAGACGAATCTGCTGCCGAGGCGTCGTTGGGTAACAACCCCGATGATTTGAGGTTGCTGAGACGATTGGCAACGTTTTCGCGTCGCAAGAAAAACGGCGACTTGAATCTACCCGAATACATCAAGAACCTCAACTTCTACCTCGACTTGCAGCCTTCGGATGTGGAAGCGTGGGCCGAATTGGGAGACCAGTACAATTTAGCTGGGCACTACGACAAGGCTGCCTTTTGTTTTCAGGAGGTTTTGTTGCAAAACCCACTTGCCTACAACATTTTCTACCAGGTCGGGTTGGCTTTTTCCAAGCATCTCGCACAGCTATTGGCTGAGCAGGGTGGAAAGGCTCAGACGAAAAAAAGGGGCACGGTGGACGAAAAGCTCGTGGAAGCATTCCGCCTGGCACGTGATAATTTTCTTCGTTCTGTTGAGTTGAGTCCGTCATACACAAAGGGCTGGGTGAGCCTCTACGAATTGAGTACGAGTGAGCTTGTTGCCCACCTAGAAGCGCTGAGTGTGGCGGCGACATCCAAACTAGGCAAGCAGGCGAATGCGGTGAAGAAAACCGCCCGCGAGAGGATTTTCGAAAACGAAAAGTTGGCGACAGAGGCGGAATTCGCCATGTTCATTGAGAAGGGAATCTAGGCCGAAGGCTGAGAGACAGACCGCCAAACGCTACTGGAAGATGATGGAACGTGACAGAAGCTGCTCCCATTTGCAATTGTGCAAGTGTTCAACCAGGGGAAACGTCTACCAGTGAGGCTAATTTAGAAAAGGGTCACTCACATGTGAAATCGAGGGGCCAACAACGGCCGATGACATCGCTGATTCATGCCTAATGCCAGACGACGCCACGTTTTATCCATTGGCCCCAACGGGCTTGAGGAGACCTACATATCGATTTTCAAAGTCAAGGACGTTGATTGCTATTCACTATTGGAGCTCAACGCTGGAGCATTCGCATCAGTGCTTGTCGCCACACTTGCAGACTTCGCCGCATTTGCAGTCTTTGCCGCACGAGCACACTTCGGGTTCTTGGTAGGAGTACATTGTTAATAGATGCTGACTATTGTCAGGATCGGGCGACTTATATAGGCGTGAGAAAACACCCGTGCACCAGGTCATTCCGGCACGGGTCGGGGTGGGGTCATTTCGTACATGCAAATATATCTATTATCTAAAAGATCTTCCGGAGCCGGATAGAAATAAGACCAAGCGACGCAGCCGGGGAGCGCGCGCACGGCTCCATGACGGTAGTTGTGATTGTGATTTTCGTAGCCCTGTTTTAAAATTCGCCCTTCTCGTGGATGTCCTCACGGGCCAAAACCTCGTCAAGAATGCCTGCAGACGCCGCAACAAGACCCAAGAAAGGTCTGGAAGGATCCAAGACCTTCGAGCAATACTCGGGGTGGTACTGGGTGCCCACGAAGAACTTGTGGTCCTTGAGCTCAATGATCTCCATTCTCTTCTCGGACTCGTCCTTGCCAATGAAACTCAACCCCAGCTTCTCGAGGTCGGCAATCAACCGAGGGTTGACCTCGTATCTGTGTCTGTGTCTCTCCAACACTGACTCCGCGCCTCCGTACAACTTCCGCAACTTTGACCACTCCGAGTCAGCCACGAATTTGGTGGAGTGGATTCCCAAGCGCATGGTGCCGCCAAGGTTAATCTGGTCAACGTCAGGCATGTAAACCACACTGGCGGTTTCCTCAGACACGTTGGGGTCGAATTCCATCGACGTAGACTTCTCGTAGCCGAGGAAGGTGCGCACCGACTCAATCACCGCAACCTGCAATCCAAGACACACTCCCAAGTAGGGCACGTTGTTTTCTCTGGCGTACTTGGCAGCCGCGACCATGCCCTCGATACCACGCGAGCCAAAACCTCCGGGCACCAAGATTCCGTCAGCCTGGCACACCAAATGCCACGCCTTGTGGTAAGCGGCCAAATCGGTGTCCTTGGTGTCGAGCTCAAGGTCCGACGACTCCACCCACTCGATTTTGAGCCTGCGGTAGCATCTCATGGCCGAGTGCTCCAAGGCCTTGATCACAGACAAGTACGAGTCCTTCAAATTGGTGTACTTGCCCACAAGCGCAATGGTGACGGTTTCCACCGACTTGTCGTGCGCCGAGGTCATGCTTCTCCACGATGCCAAAAGCCTGTCGCCCTTGGCTCTGGCGTCGCTGCTCAAGCTCAGAGGATCCAACAGCAACTTCCGAGCAAGGAACTTCATCATCTTCTGCTCCTGCAACAAGAGTGGCACATGGTATGTCGAGTTGACGTCCCGGATGGCAATCACCTGCTCGGGACCCACGTGACAGAACATGCCGATCTTCTGCACGGTAGCAACCTCGAGTTCCTCGGAACATCTACACGCGATCATGTCGGGCGTCAATCCCAACGATCTCAAGTCCTTGATAGCCGCCTGCGTCGGCTTGGTTTTCTGCTCGCCGTGAATCACAAGCACCAACGACACGTGAATAAGAGCAAAGTTGTCGGCTCCAACACGGAACTGGAACTGGCGAAGCGCCTCCACGAACGGCGCACTTTCAATGTCGCCTACGGTGCCGCCGAGCTCGATAATACACACCTCGGGCTCCAAACCAGACTCGTCTACAGGCACTCTGGCCACTCTTTCGATCCAGTCCTGGATAGCGTTGGTGATGTGTGGCACCACCTGGACGGTTTTGCCGAGATACTTGCCCTTGCGCTCGTTCTCGATCACATGCGAGTAAATTTTGCCGGTGGTGATGTTGTGGTCTCGCGTCAACGTGATGTTGAGGTACCGTTCGTAGTTGCCCAAGTCAAGATCAACCTCTCCGCCGTCGTTCAACACGAAACATTCGCCGTGCTCGAGAGGAGACATGGTACCGGCATCGATGTTCATGTAGGGGTCGATTTTGATGGAGGTGACGCGGTAGCCTAGCGTCTTGAACAACAATCCGGTGGAGGAGGCAAGAACTCCTTTGCCGATGCCGGAAATGACACCGCCAGAAACCACAACGTATTTCATAGGTTTGGGAAAAAAAGACGGAGGACTAGTGGAAGAGAGGCAGTACAAGAAGGCCCCTTAACTGAATTAAGCGGGAAGAAGAAGAAGAAGGGAAGGCAAAAAAAATTGATGAGGTGGGTGCAGGAGGGAGTGCGGCAGGACGATGGGGTTGATGAGATGGGAGAATGTGGCCGCCGATTTTGCTAGCTTTGATTTGCGGATTTGGAAAAAACTTTGGTATGATGGAAATACGGCGGGATTTGGGATTTTCGTGCCGTTGATTTTTACGGTAGGGTGGCCAGAGCAACTACTGGTGGTGGACAGACTGCACAATGCGAGTACTCAAGACTAGTCTGGTGCTGCGGAGGGGGCCGTTGATATTTTGTGTTACGTATCTTTTCTTGCATTTTCTTCTCTGGTGCTTCTCTAGCATTTTTGACCGTATCGTGAACGACAAAGTTAGCAGTAGTAGCCGTGCACATCAAGCCGTGAAGATCAGAGCCGAAACAGAATACAGCGAAGTGGCCGGATTTGGCCTGAGACAGCAATGAAGCAGGTCGCAAATTTCACATGGGCAGCATCTTACAAGCCGAAATTAGCGTCGTGGCTCAACGGAAAGGTTTAGATGTCAACGCTTAACAGAGCGTCCAGAGGACGGAGCATAACGAGGCGTTTAGAGATTGCAGATCTACAGAAGTGTTTCACGCGTCAGAATCGAATAAACACCCCACTGATGTCCGCCAAAGTATACGCCCATAGTATCACCGCCGATAAAGGGCACCTTGTATTAGCGTCAAGTTGGTTTTTGCCGTGATTTGCAAGCACCCACACTCGCTCCTCGGGGCAATAACTTACAGAAAAGTGGAATGGGCAATTTTGCAAGTTGCTGCCTGTTTGCACAGAGCAGTGAGATCTACAGTTGTTCACCGGCTGGGCAGCCACATTCGCCACGGCACTGCCAATTGAGGCGGAATAGAAGAATGAAATTCACCAATTTTCAATGATTTCAAGAGTGTAAGTTGGAATTCGCACTCGTTCATCGGTCCTCGCTGTTAAAGGCTCACACCACTTTCACGCCTTCGATGGCGCCATTCTCCATCAAGATCTGGGCCTTTCCCTGCTTTGTCAATAGCTGCAAAATCTGAATAAACAACCGCTCGTCGATGTTTTTGAATTCCTTGTGCACGCCCGAGTCCTCGGACTTTGTCAACTCGTACACAGTAAGAACCAGCCCCAACTGCCCCGTTTCTGACAAATGTGTGTATAGAATAGATGCCCACTCGCTGAGCAGTCGCCAATAGAGCACCACTGTCTCTCTGGACTTATCGAGATAGGCAGCTTTGTTGAGTTTGAGCACCAAATGGTCGAAAATGTCTTGCTTGAATTTACTGGGAACTGCTCGGTCGATTTCCGGGTTCTCAAAAAGAGGAGGAAGATCGCTGGTGGGCTGTTGCTGGGATAGCGGCTTGCCCTCGGCCGACAACACGTATATCTTGTGAAATTCGCAGTACCTTAGTATGAGGTCTGCCCACGAATCGAGTTGGGTTTCTAGAACGGTGGTATTTTGCTGCTTGGTGAAAAACGGCGGGAAAGAGCGTATTTTGGGGAATTCAAACACGTCTTCCGATGCAGATGCCAGGAGAGCAGGGTCCATGGTGGCTGTGGCGACAGTTTGCGGTTCCAACGGTCTCGTAGAGGTGGTAGAGCTTGGTAGTGCACACAGCCCGGGTGAATGTTCAACAAGAACCACACGACTTGTTCGTGAACGGCGTATCTCAGGTCGTAGCAAGCAGACCATGGGTAAATAACCTGAACCACGAGACTCAAATTTTGCCTTCTCCACCTGCAGCCCACCGCCCGGCAGAGACACCGACTCTCCCTTCAAACTTCGAGATTTTTGCCCCTCTTTACAACAGCACCTCGTGCCCTACATCTTGACCATGGAATGTACATTAACTTAGGCCTCGGCCAACTCTCTCAAACGACGGATGGTCGATCTGACAGTGGCAGCGGCGGCAGTGGAAACGGTGTAAGCACCGCCAGCAACAGTCTTCTTGCACGACTTGCAGTTCCAGATGCCGGTGGCGTTTCTCTGCACGGTTCTCTTACCGCAGAAAGAGCAGTCGTACTTGGCGTGCTGCTGCACCTCCATCTTCTTGGTCTGTCTTCTCAAAGACGAACCGTATCTGACACCGAACTTACCGGTGATACCAACCTTCTTAGTTCTCTTAGTCCTGGCTGTTAGTACTTTTGTTTGGTTTGTGGTTGTTGGGCAAAATGGGGACCAGAATGAAAAGCATGGACGGAGATCGACGGGAGGATGGCAACAGTCAGGAAGGAGAGCGACAGTTTAAATGGAATTGGATTCCGACTTGGCTTCAGCGAAATGGACAACTCATATTTGGGGCGTTTGTGGTGTAGTGGGAACTCAGGAGACCCATCTTGGGGTGGAAAAACTCTGCACTAGCAGGATTGGGGAGTGTACGAGTTGGAGAGTCTGTGAAAGTGGAGGATTCCGTGTGCTTCATTCTGATTTCAGGCGTTGATTTCCCACGAATATCGCTTCATTTTGCTCAAGGTGGACACATACATTTTTTGTGAAAGGTGTAGATGGAAAATGCTGTGAGAAAAATTTACATGGTGGGAGTCGCAGCGCGGTAGTGCGGACACCGGCACGTGCACGCGCGTAGGGCACAGCCCTGCCGACTGTATCGACTGCAACGGCTAAGATGCCTGCGGCTCAGCGCGAGCATCACCGCTACGCCCTTCCTTTAAAACGCCATCAAAAGCTGTGCGCGTGATGCCTGTTAGTCTTATCGAAGCAGATGTGATGATCACGTGATATTTGGCACGTGCCGCCAGACTAGATCACCAAAAGCAAAGGCAGACGGTGCCTGGGCCTATTTTGCTATATTTTTAGGAAGCGAGTAGCCGCCTGTTTATGAATTTATGTAGGTATTGTCATCAACTATTGCCAGAGCAGGCCGTCTTATTCAGCTGGATGGATTCTGTAGTTGTATGAGTCCAACAAGGTTATCTGAAGATCGAGACTTGAGGCGCCATCTGAAATGCAACTGAGCTGCCTTTGAGTTTCCGTGATCTCGCTATCTTTTCATACTACGTTGTTACCACGCTTCAGATTTATTCCTGTACACCTGATGGCTGCGAACCAGGAACTCAAACCAAACTACGCCATGTCCCGTAGGTGCAACACAGAATATCATTGTTTACATTTCTGCGCGACGACTAATAATAGGAGCCTGCCTTTCTTCTCCCGAACGAAAACTTGTCACCCAACGCCCTGCGCATTCGCAAAGTCAGGATGATGGTACCTTGGCAAACACCAAGTTTGACGAGATACTAGCACTCTCACCTTCGCGAATTCTATTTTTACACGAGACTCATTTTGACTATATCTGTGGAGTGACTGACAACTCGGGCGTAGTTTGTCGGAACCCAATCCACTGCTGGCAACATTCACTTTCTGAACGCAAACAGGTGGTGCGGTCGAAATCGCTTGCTGAGTTGGCCGAAATTGAGAACAGTCAGAAACTCGATTTTGCCAAGATGCGACGACTTGCCATCTCCTTCCACGACTGGAACGCTCTTTGGCTCTCCAGAAGCAGCCAGTCCTGTCTGCCCGTACATACTGGCTCGCCGTCTACGTGCAGTCAAAGCAGCTGCGGCTGCAAATCACCAAGATTGATACGTAGGCATAACTCGGTTGCAGAAAGTGCTCTGCCTTTGCAATCGCCGCCGGCTCTGTCGGTCCCAGCATACTTGGACAAGATCGCAAGATCGCCAACTTGCGCCGACAAGGTCTCGTACTGGCATTATAAGTTGGCGTGTTATGAGGATGAGGATCCGATGTGGAGGGAACGAGAGTTTGCGGCGCGCTGTGGTTCTGTCCACAGTGACGACTAACACGGCTGGCACTTCGGAGAGGCGAGGGTGCTCCACGGTTGCCAACACACATAAAAAATTTTGCAAACGCGGCACTGAAGCTTATGTAACTGCTGTTAACCTTTTCGCCTACACCTCTGCTAGTCGGCCGTGTCGAGTTCGCAACTATCGTTCCTCGGGAATCAACGCGATGGAAATAAGTCGCCACCGTCCATGTCGACATCTTCGTTGCTTGGATCAGGAGGCAAGAAGGCGGGTGGCTGTACTATCTGCGGAGCGTTTTCAGGCCGTTGTGGAGTGCCGGCAACACCCATGTTGGGGGCATTCCTGCCAAACAACGTCTCTACAAGAACATTTTCCATCAGGCGCAAAGTTCCTGGGTTCCTGTTCAACTGCTCCAAAGCAACAAGTTCCATGAAGAGGTTTTCGTCACCGCGACCTTCTGGCCGTGGCGCGGGTGTATTCGTAAGCGGCCCACGAGGGAAAAGACCTGCTCGACGAACTGCCTCCCAATCGGGAAAAGCCTGCGCTTGTTGAGCATCATTTGGTCTTTCAGCATTGGCGGCATCAAGAACAGCTTGACGGAGCCGTGGGGGTATCCCGAGATGAGCTGCACCGTCAGAGTCTTGCATGGCATCTTCTGGTGACACCAGTCGTTGGTCTGTTTCGCCCCCTTGTAGATTTACAAGTCGGTGACGCCTGTATGTGAGAAATGACAGGAGCTCCTCTTGCAATCCGTACTGCTCAAGAATGAATGCCCGTTGCTCCATAAGGGCATCAAGATAGTTGCGAAGCTGCACCACGCCATGGCCCGAGAATACACAGAAGGACAGTTTCTGGCTCTCTGTGAAATCTGGCGGAGGCTCTCGACAGTATTGGGTAATCTCACGTCGAAGAAATGCAGAAATGCCCGTCAAGGACAAATGTGTCAAACGGGGACAATTTTTGAGAAGGAAATAGATGGGGCCCACCGTCAAGTTCGTGCAATAAGATAAGTGCACGCGCTCCAAGCAATCTTGTTCTCCTCTGCGCCGCACGAGCTCCATTATACCCAGATCCAGAATCAAATTGCACTTGACGAGCCCAATCCGACGCAATTTGGGTAAATTCAGAAGTTCTATGAGTGTCCAGTCTGTGAGCTGCGTGCAGCATGCCAAGTCGATGTACTGGATGCGATGGCAGGCTCTGACCAAAGCCTGAACTCCAAAATCCGTGATCAGAACACAGTGACCCAAGTGAACATAATGCAATGAGCGCCCAAGTTTAGTTAAATGCCGCAATGAGGCGTCGGTGATTTGCATGCACTTAGATAAGATGACATTGCGGAGTCTGGGTGCACACCTAACCATTCGTTCAACTAGATTATCCGTTATGGCATTGCATTCTGTGACATCGATGATCCGCAACTTCTCAAGTGTTTGATCGCTGGGAACCAATTCAAAAAGGCTGTCTGTGACTCCGACTGCTTTCAGGATTCGGAACTCCCTTAGTTGAGTTAGGTCTGCAAAAATGTGCTTAAGCCATCTATCTGTGACATTTGGACAATTGTGTAGGTCAATCTCCACAAGCAGTTTGCAGTTCTCATACATGGCCAAGATGCTATCGTTGGTGATGTTGTCTGTATTGTTGAACTTGATGCGTTTGAGCATCGGGCATGCTTGGAGCAAAGTTATGATAGCATTTTCCGATACATTGCCGCATCCTGGGGCGTACAAACCCTGCAATCTTGGGCAATGCTGTGCTAGAGAGAGGATGATGTCATCCTGAATATCTTGAACACCCGTCATATCGATCAGCTGCAACCGGTCGCAACCCTTGAGAACTCGCGTGATTGGTGCATGTGTAAGTTTTGTGCAATTCACAAGCGTCAACCGCTCGAGCTTGGGGCATCCTACAAAAAGATCAAGCAACCGGTCGTCCACGAGCTTGGTCATGAACGACAAGTTCAACCTCTTGATGTAATTGCGGTAATCCCAGTGTGTGGATTCTTTGGGCTGTTCCATTATTTGGCGAACTTTGTGGAACGCAGAGTCGCTCTGCATGTTGGGCCGGAACCACATTATCTCAACTATGAGATCGGAAAACTCGCGACACACAGTAAGGAGCAGGTACAAGTCCGACTTGTCAAGGTACTTAAAAACTTGAAGAAGCACTTCTGTTGGCATCTGTATGAGTCGCAGGTGTGGCGAGTTCAACGCGCTCTGACGAGTATTCCTGGATCCTCTCTGCCCAGCCAGATTGCGCCGGCCCAGCATGATCAGGTCTCGCATCTCTTTGAAGTCGTTTACTTCGTTATCTAGACTGCGACTATCGTGATGAGACAGCAGGCCAGAGAAATAGGACGCGATTTTGTCTCTTTTCCTATCATGGACCATGTTTGTGCCAGGAGACGAAGGAGGTATGGATGTTCGGCTTAAGAATGTAATGGATGAATTGTGTGCTTGGAAGACTGCTTGAAATCGTTTTGCAATGCTAGGGAACAGCTGGGGCAAGGAAGTGTGTTTTTGGTATTAGTAAGACTCGGTCGACCTCGCAAACTGATGGCGGAACGGGAATATGCAGGCGTTATCGACGGAGGGCATTCCAGACAGGATAATGTGGCCCAAATTTGAAGAGCATTTGAAAAAATTCGAAAACAATATTTGCCAACCAACAGCAAGTACACAGCGTCGGGACTTAGAAATATGGGAGAGATCATTGAATTTTTCCAAGCTAAATCTGCCAACCCTGGCAGGTTAAACAATGTGCAGCGAGCCTGAATGTTCCGAGTTGACGTGGCCGAATTAGAGCTGAGGAATGTGATCAGTAGGAAGCTATAGTTGAAAAGAAAAGTGGTCAAAGTTTGTGTTTTATATGCTCGATTTAGAGGCTGGGAAAATTTCGGAGGTGATCTTCTCTGCGAGGCTAATCACACCACCTCTGTTTTCCAGCTGTTCAGCAAGTCTTTCTATATTTTTTATTCGTCAGCATCTTCGAGATACCTTCAATCATCTTCTTTGGGCAGATGTTGGCCCAATTATCTTGTATCTTTTAATTCGTAAATGGCATATTCCTTGTAACGGGAGTACCTGGGTTCGACATGTAGCCAAGTGCAGCCGAGCTGAGGGAAAGCTGCTCAAGCTGCTGCATGACGGTCATGTCATGCTGAAACTGCTGTTGTTGCTGCTGTTGTTGCGGGGTATAATGGCCCATGTGAGTGCCTCCCTGGCCATCGAAATATCGCGTAGGGCCATTATTGAATGGCTGGGGATCGGCAAATCCCAGGTTGTGCTTACCGTTCATTTTACCTCCCACGCGTTTGACCTTGCGATTCACCGGCCCGGAAACACTGGCGTGGGGCTGAAAGAACCCAACTTCCTCAAAAAGTTTCTTGTATGGTTGCGGGTTCTGAATATTGGCCTCGATGAGTGCACGCCGGATCTGATTCAACGCGTGCTGCTGATAGAATCCCAGAAGTTGCTCGTTTCCAGCAGCCAAAAACCCGGGAGATACGAGCACCTTAGAGATGAAAAGCGGACCGGTAGTGGTGTCATTACTCTCTGCTAGAATAAACTTGAGCGTTGCTGACGGTGTGTCGTCAATAGGCTCCTCAACATACGGTCCAAAAAGAGCTTGAAGGATGTAGAAACGAACATTTTCGTCCACCCTGTTACCAAGAAGCTTGAGAATAACTGCGCTAGCCACCTTGTGAACACAAAGCGAATCCAAATGCGGCATGAGCTGCGTGGCCAACATCTCGTATCGAGGGTCGGTCTCGAGTTCTTTAGGACCTGAAAAAGTGTCTAGGAACCACGTGATCAAGAGAGCACCGTTGTTGTTCACCGCAAGCTCACGAGCATTCGCGACAATCAAGCTGGAGACGAGAAATATTTGCTCGTTGGAAATAAATGGTTTCTGAGCGTTTTCTGGCAAGTTTGCCGAGTCTAGCATCGTGCGTATACATCTGGCGCCAAACCGGCCGGAGCTGATTTCCAAAAAGTTGTCCACAATGCTTTCGAAAAGAAACTTGTTATGAGGGGGTCCGAATTTAAGGCAGCACTGAAGCACGTAATTTCCAAACTGATCATTGAATAGTTTCACAGAGTAGGGCTTCAAGCTGGCAGCGATCAACTCCATCTGTTTTGCGTCAGATCTGGCCAAATTTATGATCTTCTGGATAGCCCAAGTTCCATTTTTGTGAATGCTGAGCTGCGTTAAACAGCGAGCAATTTTTTGAACCATAGTAAGCTTGAGTGATGGAGACTCCAACATTTGGAATACTTTCTGCACCACCGTGTTGCCAATATGGTCGTGGCAAAGCTCGGGAAGCTCATTGAGCATTTCTTTTGCGAGAGATTCGATCTGCAGCTGGGTCAAGCCCTCGGAAGTATCGCCAGCCTCCGAGTTTTCGAGAGACTTGCGAACCTCTCTCAAGCGAGACGCATCAAACTGGCGATTGGCAACTGTTTCGGGAGATGGGCCAAAGTCAGCATAATAGTCGCTCTTGGAGAGGGCCTTAGCTCCATCCAAAAGCGCCTGAAAATCTGCCGTGTCGAACAGACCCGGCTTGCCCAAACGCATGGCCGTTCGCAAAAGAGAAGGGCCAGCCGCTTCTGGACTTTTGCTATACTGCTTTTCGAAACCTGGTGGCGAATGCTGAGAGCCGCGGCTTCCAACGCGGGATGTCAATTGAGCAAAGGCCACGTATAAGATGACTCCAGGCACTAGCTCCAAATGATTGAAATTGGCCTTGATGCTCATGGCCGATTCAACGGATGAGCACTCAACTAGCGCCATTTTCGTCACATTCGCAGGGCTCACCCGTACGCTCACAATTCCTCTTGAGTAGGAGCCGATGGGTGCCATGACATTGTTGATCAACTGGAGTAACGAGGCGGCCTCCATGAACACTGGGACGTTGTCGAAAAGTAAAGTCTTTGTAGGACCCAACGACGGGTTTTCGAAGTTTGTCGTGATCACTGCTTCGCTAAAATCGTAGTTGTTTTGCAATAACGTCGGCCGATCCGAATGGTACTTCACCTTCAGGCCGTCACTAGGCAACTTCGGATTAACCAGGCGATACATGGTGCCAGTGTCGACCAAGATGCCCTCGGGTATAGTGGGATTTACACCGGAATAGGTTTGGGACCGGTTACGGGTTTGCTGCAGATTTGCAGGGTCCAGCACATTAAGCATAAACGATTCCGGATGCGACGCGAGGTCTCCCTTTTGTGGCCCGGTCAAGGGCAGCAGTCCAATTCGAGGATGTTCAAGCATCTGGCCCGTAGTTGTATGAGACCGGTTTCGGGTGGGGTTGGCCACATAGGCCAAAGTTGACAGCTGGGCCCCTAGCAAAGGACTAAGAAAAGGATGTCCTGAGTTCAGGCCCGGTGTGAGGTTGTTTTGAGTCTCGTGGAAAATATCTAGGTTACTCAGGTTGGAGGCTCGGGACGGCGAATGATTCAGAAGGGCGTCGTCATTCCAAATAGAGTTATTTGAAAATAACGACGCCGAACGCTTGCGTCGGGAGCCGGTGGATCCGGACGTGCCGATCGGAATTTCTATGCTTGCACTAAGAGACGACGTAAGCGGCACTTTGGCGTCCACGGACGAGGTCGGCGAAAGCCCCGGAAGCATCAAGGTGTCCATTGGTACCAGCAACACATCTGCGTCGTACAGCGCGTTCACGAGTGGAGACGTGGCGGACGAGTCTTGCAGTGCCAAGCCATGGGGGCTGAGGTGAGAGTTGGGGTTGCGAGATTGTGTGTCTGTGGCCTCCAGAAGAGAAAACTCGGGTGGCAAATACACCATGGTTTTTGTGTGGAGGTTTGGAATGGCGAGGTACACCCGGTTTCAGGATTCGTGGTTGAGTCCTAGGATGTAGGGTAGGCGGAGTGAAATTTCCGTCAGGGCGGTCGAACAAATAGCAGCGGCCGACCCGGTAGACACAATTAAATCCCACAAATACTGCGTGCTAGAGCTTCTGGGTGAGATAGGGGGTGGCGAGAATTGCAACCGTACCACGTTCTAGAACTTTGTACGGATCAAACTCCCAAAATCCAATTGGTACCGAAACAGCGTGGTTTTTTCAACTCTATTTTGATGCTCCAAAAAAATGAAATTGATTCCAACTAAGGATTGCACCTTTTTTTTGTGTGGATGTTTGTCTGCCTGAACCGGCAAGAAAAGAATGTTGGTGGTGAGTGGTGGACGGTGCAACCTGGGGTACTGGGGTCAATAGGAGACGTTGTTGCGACTTAGGGGCCGGGATGCTTATGCACCAGAGAAGAAATTTCGAAAAATTTGAGAAACATGCAGATGCTTCTGCGATTCTAAATGCAGAGGGTCCTTTTTTGTTTGTCTACGTCTAGGTTACGCTATTTTTCGCCCCAAACCGTTCCCCTCCTCCGCCATTGTCGCGGTAGGTACGCAGGAGAGAGGTCACGTGATATGTTGCAGGCACCGGATTGGCACCGGATGGCTATTTTTGGACGGCCGGAAAAAGAGTGCTTTTTTTGGCTCTGATGGGCTAGGAATTGATCCGGTGTTGCGGGTGTGCAACCGACGGCGCAATAGGCGACGGCCGGTGTGCAACGCCCGAAGTGGAAATTTAGGGCGGTGAAACTGGATTTCGTTCTCAATTCTGGCCCTTCATTAGCAAAAGAGACCATAATCGTTTTCTAATGGCAGTGAATCGGCTATCTGACTGAGACGAGCCCAGCTGAATGTGAGGACCGACGGCAGAAAATGAAGGCTGCTAGTGCTGTGCGCTACGATTGCCAGATTCAACAGCTTCTGTTGTCGGAAGTTTGACATCTAGGTAGCAAACGCCCACCGTGTGCCCACTCTACTTCTCCGTATCAGGCAGGCTCAACAGCATCTTGTGTCTCGAATTATGCGTACACCTCATTTGCCAATTGTGCAATTGGAGCTTTGAGGAAAAGACCGCCGAAATCCGTTTCCACTTTAGCATCTGACAATCAAAGGGTTGGGGCTATGCAGCGACCGGTCCAAGTCGTTGAAGTGGTAAATTACACTTGTGACTACAATTATATGGCCAACCAACTGCAAACGCAGCTTAATTTGCTGGCGTCCTTGTATTTATTTACATACCGATGCCCGGTGCTTCACTGCTTCCTAGTATACGTTTAGGCGATCTTGGCCAAGAGTGGGTGTCACCGCCAAAAGAGGCGAAACTCGGAAGACTTATTTTGCAAGAAAAGTATGTTTTTGTTTTATATCTCATTTTTCATATCTAATGCGTGTGCTCTGTTTAGATGCTCCAGTAAGTGCTGGCGACTGCAAAATTGTGGTCAACTCCGTGCTTCACCTCGACAGAAGGAGAAAAAAGCGACAATTCAAATATTTACACTCACAACCGTCTGGATGAAATATCTTCCCTTTTCCATACTCCACATTGTGCCGTTTTCCTCTCCTACACCTGCTTCTTCTTCACCTGCACTCCATGTCGGTGAGTGAGTACATCCGGAGCTTCAAAAGCACATGGCGCTCACGAAACCCCCAGCAGCTTCAGCAGCTCCTTACGATAAATCCTGGAGGCAATCATGGTATTTTACGCGCCCAATTCCATGAGCCCAGCGACTTCGATCTCTATGAAATAGAGGACAAGTTCCACCCCGTGATCAGGATGTATTTGAGGGTGATGCGGTCCATCTACTTGGACAGCGACATCAGAAAGGCATTTATAGATATGAATGAGTTCGTCATGCTGCTCAATCGGGCCGCAGAGGTGCACAACAACTGGGTGTGTCCTGCTCTTATCAATCTGTCGAACGAGTTGATTCTGATACACACCGTGAGGTCACGCAGCTATTCTGACAAATTAGAACTTCCAGTTCGTTCTACCGAGAGCGCTTTGGAGTTGGTGGCCAACACCATCAACCGACTGTTTAAGATTTGTCTCACAGACAAGTCGCCTGAAACAGGGATGCTGAAAAAACAATCTATTCACTTTTTTCTCGCAGCGCTAATTAAGATCTACTTCCGTTTGAATCGCTTGGAGTTGGCGCGGTCCATGGAAAAGGCCCTTGTGGGCACCAAACTAGCACTTCCCACAATAGTCAACAGCCCGCCGCATTATCGTCGTCACGTGGTCACATACTTGTACTATAGCTCGCTACTTTCGTTGGATGACGGTGATTGGGCATTTGCAGAGACCAAGTTATTGGCGGCCATGGAGTTTCTCCTGTGCTATGCGAAACCCGACAAAGTGCGGGGTCAGGCGGAATTGATCCTCAGCGTGTTGATTCCGTTGAAGTATTTGAACAGCGAGACGTCTCTTCCGGCGAAGGAATGGCAGAAGTTTCCAAGTCTAGACCTTCTTTACCGTCGCAATCTCCTACATGCTGTGCGAATCGGAAACTTGAAGTTGTTCGATGCGTCCGTGGCCAGATTCCGAAAGATTCTTCTTCGGCGGTACATCTACGTTGCCTTTGTGCACATGCGTACTCTTTGCGAGTTGCAGGTGTTCAAGGCTGCTGTGAAAGCTTACGCTTTATTGGAGACTGCAACCCCCCACATTGTGCCGTTCAGCGCGTTTCAGCTTGCCTTGGATTGGTCACAGGGTAATTCAAGGGACAATTTGCCTGCCAATGAGTACACTACAAGTGTGGAGAAGGTCGAGTGTTTGCTCGCAAATCTTATAGCAAGCAAGCGCATTAAGGGCTACTTGTCGCACGGCAACCGGTGCATTGTTTTGCTGAAAACTGACGCATTTCCCAAGCGTTGAGAATGAGAACTGCGCTGTTGTTTTCGTTTCTGCTCGATGTACTACAGTCGCAATTTTGTGAAGAGTCGAGCCGCTTCTTTACAAGTCCGGCGACAGTTTGGGTCGTCCTGGGTTGGTTTGGTGAACCACTCAGACTGTAGGGCTGTAAGCTTCTCGGCTAATGCTCTACCGTTCTTGAGTCCATTCGAAGCGGTCTGGGCAGTTACGCTTTCATCGTTGTGCATTGGTGCGGAATTAAAACCTCACAATTTACCTCCGTTTGCGTGTTCGTATTGGGCTTCAATTTTGTATTGCTTTCTTTTTCGTCTCTCTCTATCCAAACTTGCACCTGTGTTTTGACTCGCGTTCTTCTTGTTCTCAATCAAACGAGTCATGGTTGGTGCGGGAAAATGGCCATCCAGGATCCGCTTCACAACAATCTAGCCGGCAAAATCTTGACCATCTTGGCCAGATAATCAGTTGAGCAGTTTTACTGGTTTTCTAGAATCTCTAATTACTACCATACTTGGCAAACAGCAAGACGAGGCACTGCAACGCTCTGCGGGTTAAAGCTACGTAAACACAGACAAGCAACCAGAGAGAAATGAAGCCAAATGTAAAATAAAAACACTATTCTAGCCACATTCTCGCACTTGCAGCATCCTCGAGCATTTCCTCACTACTCTCAGATCCACCCTCTGAAATCCCTGCAGGTTCTCAAAATTTTCACCACCAACCCACCATGTCGTTCATCAACATATGCAGAGACAATACCGATCCGTTCTACCGGTACAAAATGCCCCCCATCCAGTCCAAGGTGGAGGGACGTGGTAATGGTATCAAAACTGCCATTCCCAACTTGTCAGAGGTAGCCAGAGCTTTGGGTAGACCTCCTCAGTATGTGGTCAAGTACTTTGGCTACGAGTTGGGTGCACAGGTTATTGCAAAGGAAGAAGAAGATAGATACGTTGTGAATGGTGCTCATGACCAGAACGAGTTGCAGGACTCGCTTGACGGATTCATCACCAAGTTTGTCTTGTGTGGAGCATGCAAAAACCCCGAGACACAGATCCAAATCAAGGGCAAAGGCGATCTCCAAAAAGATTGCAAGGCCTGTGGAAGAATCACCGCCATAGATTTGCGCCACAAGCTCTCGTCATACATTCTTAAGAACCCCCCAGCCACCACTGGCAAAAAGGCTGCTACTGCCACTGCCAACGTGGTGGGCGGTGGCAAATCGATTTCGGACATTGCACAGGAGGGTCTGGAGTCACGTGAACAGACCGCTGGAGACGATGACGACGACGCCTTGACCAAGAAAATCAACCGTGAGGCTGCTGCACTTTCGAACCAGACCATCGAGGTTGCGGACGACGACTGGGCCGTCGACATGTCAAAGGAGGCCATCGAGGCACGTGCACGTGAGCTCGAGGGACTCAGCCTCAATGAGGTCCAGAACAAGTTGACCGAATTTGGCGAATGGGTTTTGGCGGAGGCTGGCGACTCGAAGGAGAACTTGCCCTCGGATATCGACATCTACAAGAAGATTGCCGAGCTCGACCTTCTAGAGGAGAAGGGTGTTGTTCTCATTCTTGGCCAGGTGTTGTTTGACGACAACATCCTCGAGCAGTTGGACGAGCACTTGGGACTCTTGGTGAAGTTGATCCATGGTGACGAGGAGTTCGAGAAGGATTTCCTTGGTGGTTTGGAGCGTTTCTTGGGCACGGAGAAGCCCGAGTTGATTCCTGTGTTGCCCAAGATTCTTGTGAAATTGTACGACAAGGAGGTTGTCTCCGAGGAGGTGATCCTTCTGTGGGGCTCCAAGGTGCTGAAAAAGTACGTGCCCAAGGAGACCTCCAAGAAGGTGCGTAAAGCTGCGAAGCCATTTATTCAGTGGTTGAAGGAGGCCGAGGAGGAGTCTGACGACGAGTGATTGGGAATACATGCTGGATGGCGGGTTGTAGCTACTTGATGGAAATTTGCGATCAGTTGCTTTAGAAGAAATAATAAAGAAGATATCGGAGAATTCAACGACGTAAGAGCCGTGTGCGAGATGGCGGTTTAAAGAAGGCGGGCAACAGACTGTGGTGATATGAAGAGCAGCAAGAAAACAGCCGGCATTGATAGTACAAGTCGAATCGTGCAATCACAATAAGAGTAAGATATGAGCGCTATTCTCTGGTTAGTGGTTTTGGAATTTTTAGGCTACTATATGATTTCGTACTTTGAGAGTACAGGGCCAGTATCTGGGAATAAATGCGAATTTAATCTCGAAAAACAAAGAAGAAAGCATTTTAAGAATATTTTAATAAATATCCGAACTACTTACAAACTGAAGAGAACGACCCATCGGGCCGGACTTATACGTTCATCTGGAATATCTGATTTCATTCTATAGTACACACGCAGACAGTAGCCAATTGTTTTTGCCCTCCAGTGAAGAGACCCATATAGCACCAAGTCTCTCGAGAGGAGCCCGAGCTTCAATTGAGCCTCGTTAGCGAGCTCGAAAATGCCGAATGCCTTATCTTATGTACGACACCCGACTTGCAAAAATGCCCGATTCCATAGGCGCTCCTTATCTCCGTCGTTTGGGCCCCGTGGGCATCTGCCCCTTAGGACCGCCCTTGGGCATGCTAGGGGGCATACCTCCCTTGTTAGGAGGAAGAGGTGGCATGGGCATGTTGGGCATGTTTGGAGGCATTGGCATATTTGGAGGCATGGGCATGTTTGGAGGCATGGGCATGGGGAAAAACGGCATACCCTTTTTGCCACCGCCACCCATCATCTTGGCCAAAACCTTCTGTGGATTAAATTCGCCCCGCAACTTGTCTTGCTTATGGCAGTAGGCAGTCCATGTAAACTCGTCAAACCCGTAGTTGAAGTAGTCAGAAACATCAGCACCAGGTGCACGCCATGGCTTGTCTTTGAGCTCGTCCAAGTCTAGTTGTGTGAGGGGCTTGCCTTCGTAGTCAGCGACTTTGTTGACGTCGATACTGGCAACGTTGGCATCGTCTTTGGGTTTCTTTTCCGCTTCCGCAGAACCCTCTTTGGTATCTGCCAAAGCGGCTGTGGTTGTTGCAGCACTACTGGAAATTTTGGGGCCCAGGTCGCCGATTACAAATTCCACGTCGTCATCGGAGGAGTCGTCTTCGTCTTCGTCGTCGTCATCATCATCATTATCGTTGGTGGTGGTGTCGTCTGGTGCATTCAGATTTTCACCAGTTGCTTCAACAGACGCACTCTTTTCTAGTTTTTGCTTTTTGGCTGCTGGCGCATCGTCGTCAGAGCCATATAGATAGGCATCTTCGTCTTCACTGTTGGCCATTGTGAATGCAGGACAAAAGCGAAGGCTGCTGAGTCTTAGGGTATCAACACTGCAGAAAGAAGAAAATCCGCGGCGCTGATTCAAGATTTAGATATTTGGGTTTTGCTTTAATGAAGTGCCTTAATTCGCAAACATTTGTTGTTAGTTCGGATAGTCGGAGTTGAGCAGCGTGGACCGCTGAGAGTCGACATAAGTACAACTTTAGCGGTCAATTTCACAAATTCCAGCTACAGGAGGGATCAATTTGCTCAGAATAGTCACAATTTGGCTCCAGCTTCATTAAAAATGTCCTGATCGAGTCATATGACGCATTCAGGGGACACAGCTCACTACTACTACTTGGCCGCATTCAAATACTACCATAAGCTGCAGAGCTGCTCCCTTTCGACGCTTAGAAGCATTTTACCTGCAGCTTCATCTTTCTGACAAAAAGTGCCTTCACTGCGCCGTATCAGGTAACCGCGTGAGAGTTTCGCTACATTTAACCAGCGCCGACGTTTTGGCTACTATGGCTCAAAAGACACGGTACAAGGGCCCCGGAAATACGCGCTAACAAAAAAAGGAGGTGTCCACTTCTTAGATCACTGAATTTTAATACGACTATCAATACCTCAGTTGGCTTGAGACCTGTTAGTCATAGGTTGCACCGGTCAGTGCCCTTCCAGGCGCTAACATATAGAAATCAACCTGCAGATCATTGCTCAACGGTCCAAAAGCCCAGCAGTAGATGCTCTTTCCCTGCATATTTTGTAGGTTCTTACTCATCATTCTGACCTGCAATCCAATACTTTTTTTTTCAACAGCTCATAGGTTTTCCTCACCACCGAGGCAATATGTGAAAACGGCTAGAGGCGAATTTTACGACGCAGCTCTGCGCTGCATTTCCCATGCATCGTGCCTGATTTTTTGCCACTGGGTGCCACTGCGTCTCCAAATGTCAATTGCACTGCCGCGGCCGCGCAGGTTTTACGACCACATCTCTTTCTTGACGTGCCGAACTACGCGGGGCTAGCTGCGGCTGTCAATGCATGCGTATGTCAATCTCAAAGTCAATTGCATAGTTTTTGAACAAAGCCTCCAACTTGAAAATATCGTCAACTTTGAATAAACGTTGTTTTCTCCGCCCCTCCGCACTCCCCGTAAATTGGCGCCGTACCGGCACACAACCCTTGCGGCTTCTGTTAGTGCATTGATAAGGCAGTGTCATAATCAGGATGGCAAAAGTCCTGGCAACAACTGCATCTCCATGACTGACTTTGAGGAAGAAGTAGCGCCATTGAGGCAGAAAAGGGCACTTTCCTTCCTTTTCAGGAGGGTTCTGCCGCTTCCTTCCAAGACAGATAGAAAGGAATACCCCCACAAGACGGCGAACCTTTTCTCCAGAGCGTTCTTTTGGTGGACAATACCGATTATGGGCGTTGGATATACACGTACGCTCATCACAAACGATCTCTACAAGATCAGCGACGACCTTGACGCTGAGAGAAACACTCTCCTCATGGAAAAAGAGTTGGCCAGGTACAACGAGAAGGACTTGGACTGGCGCAAACTCGCCTATGCCACCACAAGAGCATTTAAATGGGAAATTTTTTTGGTGATTGTGTTCTCCACCACTTGCTTGCTTCTTGACTCGGGCATTGCCCTTGTCACCAAGAAGTTCATCGAGGCCGCTGAAGAACGGGCTGCAGGCGACAGTTCAGCAACTAGACGTGGAATGGGCCTTGCTTTTGCTGTTACAGCAGTGAACTTTGCGGTAGAGTTGTCTGTTTCGCATTTCTATTACGCGAGCGCAGTTGTGGGCACAAAAGTTAAGGCGGTGTTCACGCAGATCATGTTGAAGAAGTCGTTCAGGCTTGGTCCAGAGGGCAGAAACAAGTTTCCATCTGCCAAAATCATGTCAATTTGTACAACCGATCTAGCTCGTGTGGAGTTGGCCATGATGCTTACGCCGCTTTTGGTGGCAGCTCCTCTTCCATTCGCATTGTCGATTGGGATTTTGGCGATGAACGTTGGCATTGTGACACTTGTGGCGCTTGGATTGGTTGCTTTTGCCGCCGTCTACTTCACTGTGTCTGTCAAGCAAATGTTCAAGACCAGGGGAAAAGTGGTGGAATACACCGATGCGCGGGTGGCAATCATGAAGGAAATTATATCTAATCTCAAGATTATCAAATACTACTGCTGGGAGGTTCCATACCTCCGGCTGCTTATGGACTCGCGGTTCACGGAGGTTCAGGTCTTGTTGAAGCTTCAGAACTACCGCAATACCTTGAACGCAATTTACTTCACATACCCAACGCTTGTGAGTATGATTTGCTTTATTGTTCTTTATGCCATTAAGGGCGAGGGCCAATCGGCGGCTCGAATTTACTCTTCGGTGCAGGCGTTCGCCGCCTTGGGTTCGCTCATTTCTGTGGTTCCCCAGAGCTTGTCATCGTTGGGTGATCTTATAAATGGATACAAGAGAGTTGCCCAGTTGTTATCACAGGATGAGGTCGTCGACCTGGATCGGTATATTCGTGCGTCCAATGGAGACATTGCCGTGGAGGTTAGCAAGGCATCTTTCTTGTGGGAGCAGTTCGAGAATGATGAGGAGAATGAAGACGAGACAAAGAAACGAAAAGATAGCGGGGAGCCGCAGAAACAGGGAGAGCAGAAGCCGCAGGAAGGTTCGAGTAATCCAGCCACGGACGACATTGAAATGACCCAATTTGATAAATCAAAACTCTCACGTCTCAACGACATCTCGCTAAGCATCCGCAAAGGCGAGTTTATTATTGTGACAGGGTACATTGGCTCAGGAAAATCTTCACTTCTAAATGCATTGGCTGGGTTCATGACCTGTGACGGTGGATCTGTCACTGTTGACGGCTCACTTATTCTCTGCGCAGATCCCTGGATAGCTAACACAACTATCCGTGACAATATCACGTTCGGTCTTCCTTACGAACATGACTGGTACGACCAGGTGATTTATGCGTGCTCTCTCCAATCTGATTTATCGAATATGGCCGGCGGAGATCTTACGGAGGTCGGAGAAAAGGGCATCACATTGTCTGGTGGCCAGAAACTGCGCATTTCCTTGGCCAGAGCGGTGTATGCTAACAAGGACATCGTGATCATGGACGATGTGTTGAGCGCCGTGGATGCGCGGGTGAGCAAGCACATAGTCAAGCATTGTTGCATGGGTTTGTTGGCTAAGAAAACTAGAGTCTTGGCCACACATCAGCTTTCCCTAATTGAAGGTGCTGACCGGATCGTATTTATGAACGGCGACGGAACAGTTGATGTGGGTACGCCTGAGGAGCTTGCGAGAAACGCTAAGTTCCAGAGATTGCTCTCGTTCAGCCAGCAGACAAAAGATGAAGAAGAGACCGAAAAGGACGAAAGCGAAGTCTCATTTGACGACGTGAAAACCCAGATCCTGGAAGACATCGGGGCGTCAGGATTTAAAAACATGGAGTCCTCGGGCGACCAGACATTGAAAAGAAGAGCCGTCGTCAAGGTCAGCATGGAAGACGAGGAGGAAGAATTCAGAGACATCCATGTCAATATCGATGCCGAGAAGGGCAAGATCATCACTGTTGAGGAAAAGGCCGTCAACTCGCTCAAAGCAGGTATCTATAAAGAGTATTTGAAGTTCGGCACCCAGAAGACCTCTATTGTCGGCTATTTGGCGTTACTATTTGTGCTTACGGTGTTGGCTGTGTTGGGCGAATTGTTCTCGTCGATCTGGCTCACCTACTGGGTCTCCGACTCGCTCCACAGGCTGTTTGGTTTCTACGCTGGTTTGTATGTGGTGATTTTTCTCGGCTTTCTTGTTTTCTTGTATCTTGAGTTTTCGGCCGTCGCCGTAATGTGCAACTACGCTTCGCGAAACTTGAATCTTGCTGCTGCTCGAAGGATCTTGAAGACACCCATGAGCTATCTTGATGTCACACCTATGGGGCGTATTCTCAACAGATTCACGAAAGACACCGATGCATTGGACAACGAGATCTCGCAGAACATCAAGATGCTCCTCAAATTTTTCTCACACATTTTGGGGTCCATTATCTTGAACATCGTTTACGTGCCGTGGATTGGAGTACTGATTCCATTCTTTGCGGTGATGTACTTCTGCGTGGCCAACTATTACCAGGCTTCTTCTCGAGAAATCAAGCGACTCGAAGCGGTACAGCGGTCATTTATGATTGGCTCATTAACGGAGACGCTCTTTGGACAAAAAACAATTAAGTCGTACGGAGAGGTTTCTCGTTATATTCAGAAAACTGGTGAGTTGATGAACTGCACCAATGAAGCAACGTTCCTCCAGAATGCGGCTTCGAGATGGTTGCTGATTGCACTTCAGATCATTGCGTCCAGTTTCGGTCTCATTGTGTTTATGCTCAGCGTGTCGGGATCATTGCGGCTCAAGCCAGCAACCATCGGTTTGTTGGTGACGAACATTACCCTGATCGCCTCTGAACTTTCCGGAATGACAGCACTCTTGACACAAGTGGAAAATGACATGAACTCTGCAGAGCGCTTGATTCATTATGCGACTTCTCTTCCACAGGAGGAGGATGAGCACAGCAAGGGCTTTGAACCTGAGAAGAAACTGTGGCCCAAATCGGGAACCATGAGCTTCAAAAACGTCACAATGCTGTATCGTTCAGGCCTCCCTCCCGTGCTCAAAGACCTCACCTTCGACGTTCAAAGTGGGCAGAAAATTGGCGTGTGTGGAAGAACTGGCGCTGGTAAGTCTTCTCTCATGACGGCCATTTTCAGGCTTTGCGAATTGGATGGGGGTTCTATAACGTATGACAATATGGACATCTCACGTCTATCTTTGCACGCCTTGAGAAGCAACTTGGCTATTATTCCTCAGGAGTCGGTGCTTTTCAATGGAACCATTCGCAAGAATTTGGATCCTTTTGAGGAGCACACAGATGCCGAGCTTTGGGACGTCCTCGTGAGATCTCGAATTTTGACAGAAGCTGAGGCTGTGGAGGAAGCCAAGAAGGCAGGCCAAAGCCTGACCAAGAGCGGCAATTCTTCTGATCAACTTCACAAGTTTCACTTGTACCAGGTGGTCACCGATGAGGGAGGAAACTATTCCGTTGGCGAAAGACAACTTATTTCCTTTGCAAGGGCATTGATCAAGGATGTAAGGGTTTTGATTTTGGATGAGGCAACCTCGTCTGTTGATTACGAAACAGACCACAAGATCCAGACAACCATCAAAAAAGAGTTCCTGGAATGCACCATTCTCACCATCGCGCATCGTCTCAGAACGATTTTAAACTATGACAAAATCTTGACATTGGACAGCGGTGAGCTTCGGCAATTCGATACACCCTATAACTTGTTCAAGAGCCCCGGTATCTTCCGTGACATGTGTGAGAGAAGCAATATCTCTGAGAATGATTTTCAGTTGTCCATTACGTCTGGCGAGACCTTTTAGTAATTATTCGTTTCTATACATTAAGTCGTAGCGCTCAAAGGACGAGCGATCTTCTGCGGTTGTTTTGTTCTTGCATCATCTGAACCCATGGCTGCCTGCGGAACTTGTTGCGGTACACAATCTGCTGAATTGCACCAATCCACGCACTTTTCTCTTCCTTGGAAGGCGCGCCAAAATCAATGAGCTCGCCATTAGCAAAGCGAATCTTGAATGCGTTTTCCACCAAAAGAATGTCACTAAAGTTCCGGTAGTTCGACGATGACCTGGTCATGTTTTCTTTGTCAATGTAAATGACTTCAACCACCTTCGCAAGGTTGATCTTGGCTCGAGTCTTGTGGGAAAATTCACTGTGCGCAATGAGCGATGTGCCCTTCAACTGGAACCATCGCTTCTTCCACACCTCACAGTCTCCGCCTTCCTGGTGCATGTATCCCTCAAGAGTGAAAGTGGACTCGTTCTTAAGCTCCTCCAAACTCTCATAAGCATAACGAATACTAGAGGGCAACACCTCGTACGCCTCACTTCTGGGCACGAACATCATTTTTACCTCGAGCTGCGCAACCTGGTAAGGCTCCACTTTGATCTTCTCTTTCCCTCTAGGACTAGTTGCCCATTCATTATAGCAATTGATTTGAAACGTCTTTGCTTTGCCGAAAATTTGGGTCTCATACTGCTCCAAGTCCAAGTAACAGCGCGCAAATGATCCGTCTGTAGCAAAAAGATTGGCCCATGAGTCCCGGGTCTGGCGAGGAACGAAGCGGGTGGTGGTGACAATGCTCTTTGATCCGAACAATCTTCCAAGCTTGTTTTTGGACTTAACAACCTTTCGTTCCTTAACTTCAGCAAGGGTGTCCTTAGGCTTCTTGTAAGTGGCCTTCATGGTCATAATGAACTCAAGCGAATCCTGCACTGTTAACTCAAACTCCTTTCCAATTGTGACGTCGTCGCCAAGCATGTTATACGAAGGCGTCTTGATGCAATGAACGCCGTTGTCCAATGTGAGAGTAAATTCTCCATTGTGAGTTTCAATATCTGGCAAGTCAATATTCTTGAGCCCAACAACTCTGAAAAAGAGCTTTCCTCGTTCAGTCAATTTCTCCTGGGAAGCAGCTCTGGACTTCTGCCCGTTGATCTGCGATCTTGCTTCCTTCGCAAGCATTGAAGGCTCAAGATGGTTGCTTGAGCCCGTCAGCACAACAATGTTTGAAGGGACAGACACAGTGCTTGGTAGAGCTTCGTGTTTCTTGGATCTAACTTTGTCATTCACTAGTGGCTGTGGCTCAAGATTCAACTTAGGAGGAGGGTGGTCGAAGACTACTCCTGTGACTGATCCGTTTTCTTTGACAACCTTCAAAGGCGAGCGAATCTTTATGGCCTTAGGGTCTTTCTTAGGGGAAGTCACAGGCTTTGTTTGCTCAATCACCTTAAACTTGTGAGTCGGAGATGAGTTTACGTCAGTCAAATCAGAGGAACGTACAGCAAACTGCGGAGGCCATTGACTGTCTTTCGCAGCACTGGCAGCAGTATCGGGCTGCTTGTCTGCCACTGGAGTAAGCGGAATGTTGTCTTGAATGCTTAAAAGATCGAAGTCTGGCTCCGGAAATTCAGACCTTTTCAGGAAATGAATGGGCTCGAATGAAATCTCTTTCTTGACCTCCTCCTCCTTGGGAGTTGAAGCAACTTTGTTAACAGCTTGCGCAATGAGCATGTTTCTCTGCCCTGTTGGGTCAGAAAGTATGGAGTCCGTATGAATAGAAGCCTGTTGCTGGATTTGATCGAATCTGTTCGCTGGCTCCTGCACCACAGGCCTTCTCTGGGTCTTCAACAGCTTAAGCCTTGTATACTCGTCTTGGCTCATAGCCTGCTTCATTTGCAAGATCCTCTTGACTTCGTCGCGGTCCATACTGGGCAATGTCTTCATTCCCTCCGCTCTGATTGTCGGCTGGATGGGTCTGGCATCCTCAAATATCTCATTGTACTGGTTTTTAGGCGAAAGGACCGAGTTCGTCCGTTTGATCTCGAACGGAGGGATGAAGAACTTAGACTTTTTGGGCTCACTAGACAACTCGGGCCTGTAAGTATCCTCGAGATTCAAACTCCGAGGACGCAATGAGACGACGTTGTTTTCCTGAGGCGGAACATCAGGAATGTTCGCACCATCAATTTGCGTGAGAAGATTCAGTGAGTCAAAGCTCTTTCTCCTTTGCACCTGATGCTGAAGGTACGAGATCAGGTGATCAGAGAGCAAAGATTGGTGGCCGATGAGGCTACAAAAGTGCTGCTCGAGATCTGAGCCTCGTGAAATTTCCGGCAAGAATCCTGAAACATGCAAATCTTCGCCGCCAGGGCTGACGACGCGTCTCGATACCAAATTGACATCCGTAAACTTACGAGGTTTGAAAGAATGGGGCAACATCAGTAATGGTCTCTGCAGAGTGTCCGCCGAATGGTAATGGCGGATGGCAGAAACGTTGTAGACAGGGTTCAGCAGAGGGACGCGGTCAAATTTCTTTGATCTTTGTTGGGAGCGCCAAATCGAGAGAAAGTCAGGGTTTGAAGGCTTCTCCTGGTCATGCTCAGCGGATAGAGACTCTTCAAACGACGAGGCTGACTGCTCAAGACGCCTCGTCAAATCTGCAAAGGAAGCCTCGTCGGGACCAATTGTAGGAAGCAGAATAGGGTGCTGAATATTGGACGAGTTGGCGAGAAAGCTGTTATCACCTAGCTTGGAGACAACCCGGGAAGCATTAGTGGAATCATTGTTAGAATCATTACCCACATCATCACCAGATTCCTTTCCCGGAACGAGCATATGTCCAATGGGGTTCTCCGAGGTGTCTTCGTAGTGCAGTCCTTCGCTCTCATTGTTGATGTTATTGTGGAACACTGTATCAAGAGGAACTTTGCGCTCTGAGGTTGTCGAAGAATCTGCCAGTTCGTTATCCGTGACGATGTCTTGGGGTGGCGGCTGCAGGTTGTGAGGAACGAGCTTCACATCCAGGCTGGTCGCAACGACTTTGGTGTCGACCTCACGGACGGCAGCATTTTCGTGATGCTCGAGATCCGACGAGTAGTCGTCGTCCAATTTAGGAAGCCCGAGCGTCAGCTTTGGAGAGTCATCGAGAATATCCGCAGGATGCAGCACTTCGTCCTCAAGACCTTGACTCAGTTCGTAGTGCGTAATCAGAGGTTCATGTTTCTTGACAGGAGATGTGTGCTCCTCAAGGAATGAGGACGCTTCTGGTTTCACCATGGATATGTCCTCCTCCTTTATCTCGGGATCCCCGACCATGGAAACGTTCTCGGGCTTCACTCTCTCAAGAGATGGTTCTTTCTTCACCGGCGAAGTAGCCTCGTTTTCGATACGCGAGTGTTCATCTTTGAATTGCAGAACAGACTCAGAGTGGCTGTTTGACTCAGCTGGGAGTTCAAATTGGTCTGTACTGTGAGCGAGAGGAGTAGCAAACACCGCAGCATCAGCCGAAGCTGGAGAATTGTGGAGATCAATGCTCTCCTGTAGATTATCCGAAACTTGAGGCAATTCTTTGGGATTCACAGTCAGTCCTTCCTCTGCACCTGCAATCGTGTTCAGAGCGAATGGGTTTCGCAGGATATCTGTCTTGTTCTGGCCCTCAACTTTCTCTGTACTGCCTAAAAGCACCAAGCTGCTCGCACTGTTTTCCTTCAAAAGGGAGCTCTCGCCCTTCCTCAGCATTTGCGAGTTCAACAAGCTCATTATCGACTTTTCTGTGGAATTGTACGACTGGTCCATTGAGTTGGACTCCGATGGAAGCAGCGCGTCGTGCTGCGAATCGTGGCCAAACGTCAAACCCTCAGAGTCCGAGTCGTGGTCCGTGTTCTGGATGAGCGTGCCTGCTATCAGATCGCTGAAGCCCTTTATTCCATCTTTAAGCTCGAAGCCACGTGACTGCGTGAACACATTCTCGGCGGACAAATACCGGTTTTCCTCTACGAGAGACTGTAGTGAAGACTGCGACGAATGCGCCAGGCACAAATAGACTTCCAGAGACTTTCCTAGCGCTCGAAGCGGGTTCTCCGTCTCTGTGTGCAGCATGTCGAGCTGGTGGGACAAGTTGTGGATGTTCACACTTGTTTCATTATCACGAGCACTGCCTAGCATGTCGAGGTGGTCGGCTAGATCGTCGTTTGCGTTATTTTGGCGCGTTTTGTAGTCGTCGCTGGTGTCGTGGGTGCCCAAGAATACTTCAAGCTTCTCTTTGAGCGGCGTAGAAGGCAGACGGTGACTGCGATACTCACTGAGTCGCGAAATATCCGCGTCGTTGTCTTGGATGTCTTTATCTGCAGTCAAAAGCCCCGTAATTGTGTTCAGCGTATGTGGTGGAGGAGCCGGAGGAGGCAGAGAGGTAAACGAGACCAGCTTGTCGAACTCTGACCACGAATGGGCCAAATTTTCTGGAATATTTTCACTGGGTGGCAGCTGCGTGTCGTCATTGTCCTGATTGGGTGTATACAAATGATGTGTTTCTAGCACCTGAGCGCTCTTGAAAGCGACCATTTTTTTGGGCAGTCCCAGGGGCGTGACTGTCGTGCGCATGATGGATTTACTGGGAGACAAAGATGCGTCTGCTGTGATTGTGGATTCCCTGTTTGTGTCCTTTTCTGGAACAGGGGGAGGAGCCACGTCTTGTTCGTCGTCTTCACTGACATAGGTCTCGGAGCTGGAATTGAAGTCACGTTTGGATTCTGAATTATTGAGGTCACCCGAAAGGGTAAAATTAAGAGGCTTGATGGGCAGCGCCATCGCCAGAAGCGACTCTGAAAATGGTGAGCTGGGTTCGTGGTTCATTTCCTGTAGAAGCAAGTCGACGGATTCTTGAGTTAGACGTGACGATAAAAATAAACTGTTCTATGATCAATACATACCGTTTTCTGTCTGGAACAAGTCGGACATTGGAGTTGCAAGCAAGCTTTCGGACTCAGACATGAGAAGAAGTTGTTTGTTTAGTCCTTCCGGATGCGGCAGGCGTAAACACGATCACGTGACTAAATTGGCGCGCAGAGGCCACCTAGCGCTGGTGTACGGGTGGACCATGGGAAGAGGGAAGAGGGAAGAATTCGCCAAAGCAAAAACCTGAAATTACGAACTTGATAATTTATGCCGGAAACGTGCAAAATTCTTGTTTCGGGGGTCCAAGTGCACGATTGCCAGGTGATCTGCGTTGTTCTAAGCCAGCGAGGCTTAGAAAAGGAAACTGAGCCACCGCCCTGAATTATTGATTTTGATAGACTTGCGCTATGGGCAACAGTCTGGACATTTCCAGAATTTTGCAAAGTTTCTATTAATGGTATGAAGAGCTTCGCCCAATTGAAGTTCCCGACACGAACCAGTCGTCCAGTTATGAAAGCGACGTCCTACAGTCTGATTGCATTTCGAGCAGGGTCCTCAATTGTCTTGCCAATAGATATTTTTACCGCCAAGCGAAGTCGTTTAGCCGCCCTATCAGTGAATTTCTCGTGAATTTTCAGTTGGTGGAGAGACGTTATGGGTGGAGAAACTCACAACCCACGAAATAGCTTGGATGCTTCTAGATGCTTATCGCGTCACAATTCCTCAAATTCAACAAGTATACAGCCGCGGTGATCCATGTTCCAAAAGTTTCTTTGTTACCTCTCCCATGGATTCACCTTTTGGGTTTACATGAAGTGCTCCGTCACCTTGATAAAAGGCGTTGCTCGGAGATTCCGGAGCGGGCCCGGACATAAGTTTACCCTTCGGACATGCCAATACTTGCCTCAAACAGGAGACTGTTTACTTGATCGGGAGATTTTTAGATCGTCAGCTGCACGTCACGGACGCGATGGTTCAGAAACTCCGTAATTTGCCCCTAAGTTGAGGTACTAAAGATGACAACCTGCATATAAACAGCCTTAAAGGCCTTCACTGTCGTGTGGGTTATTTTCGCGGTGGCATCCCGCCTACCGCACCTGTTCTGTAGGAAGGATTCCCCCCACGGTCACACGCATAATGCACGACTCGGGGGCAGGAACAGTAGGACGATTTTTTCTGAAAACGGCTACCATAGCAACTTAGTGGAATTCTTGCTTCTGAATCAATGGGCCTGCGTGTCTTGCACACTACGCAAGGTTCTGGATTCGGCAAATAGTCATGCGTGGAGCATTATGGAGATCGGAAAGAAGTTTCCCAACAAGGAAATAACGAACTATCGAGCTATTGTGGCGGAAACAAACCAATTGAAATCTAATAGCCGGTAATTGCCGGCAACTTTTGACTTTGGCCGTGACCACCGGCATTATAGAGGAGTAAGACAGCGCATTCCGGAAGGCAGACCAATTTAGCGTCTTGAATCTAAGGCACGCGCGAATAAGTATAGCTCTCGGCTACTTTTCTGAACTTCGAATGCTTACTAGACCACCAACGCGCTATGCACCGGACTTAATTCAAACACCAATCTAGCGACATAGGTACCCCAGACAGCGAGTGCCTTGCAGTGACTGCATAAGTGGATAGCGTGCATGTGCATACATGCACATGAAACGAAGAAGAAGGGGCTGGTGATTAATGGCTTATTCAACCATGAGAAAATGGTGAAATTAAGAAGACTGGGTAACAAGATAGTTGTAAATATTCATACGACAAAGCAACAACTAGACAATTGAATCGTGTGGACAGTGCAAGGAATTGGAGGTACGGATGCATCATGCACCTGCGTCTTCTATGGCTGTGAGGGCACGTAACCAGCTGTTAATGCTCCAGTTCTACTATAAAGTAGGTGGTAATTGGGTCTACTCCCCGGGGTATGATCTTATTAGCCTGGATTGTTCTCATTCCGCTCACGTTCGCTGCTCAGCTCAAGCCCACCAAACCTGCGAACGACCTGTTCTACGATATTCCTCACAATGTGTCCTCCTACGAAAATGGAGATATAATTCGACGCAGAGACGCCCCGGGTCTCATTAGATCATTTTATTACCCGCTTGATGTTAACCACGCTTGGCAGTTTCTCGTAAAGTCTGAAGACTCCCACGGAAACGACACTGCATTTGTAACCACACTTCTTGAGCCATACGATGCAGATCCCGACAGGCTCCTCTCATATCAGTTTGCAGAGGATGCCGCAAGCATCAATTGTGGCCCTTCATACGCCATGCTATTTAATGCCGATATGGACACCGTTGTCACCCAGCTTGAAATGTTTATTTTGCAGACCGCTCTTAGTAATGGATGGTATGTGGTTGCGTCAGACTATGAAGGACCCAATGGAGCATTTACTGCCGGTGTTCGCCTGGGAAAAGCCGTTTTAGACCTGATAAGAGCAGTACTTAAAACAGAGAAAGAAACCGGCTTAAAAAGTGACACCAGCGTGGCTTTGTTTGGCTATTCTGGAGGATCATTGGCTTCTGGATGGGCAGCACAGCTTCAGCCGTCTTATGCGACTGAAATTGGCGACCAGATTGTAGGAGCAGCTCTTGGAGGTTGGGTCACCGAACTTATGCCAACATTAGAGGCAGTTGAGGGTACGATATTTGCAGGGCTCGTTCCGTTGGCCGTCCACGGTCTTTACACAGAGTATCCAGAGTTAAAAGACCTCATTTATTCCCAAATGACTGACAAAAATCGTGAGCAATTCGATGACGCGGGAAATATGTGCCTCATTACTGGTATACTCCACTTTTTCGACCTCCATTTCTATACGGGACCCAATCCGATGGTCAAAGACGGAAAAAAGTTCTTTGACTTCCCAGAAATAAAGAATGTTCTAACGGAAAACACGCTTGCACGGAACGAGTCGTTGGGGGTTCCTGATTTTCCCCTTTTCGTGTATCACGGACAGGAAGACGAAATCGTTCCATTCGTTAACCTGGAGAGGGCGTACAACAATTATTGCGAGTGGGGAATTGAACTGTTGGAATTCGCCGTTTCTAATACCACAGGACACATTTTAGAGGTGCTTGAAGGGACTGGAGGTGCCTTCCAATGGTTAGAAGACCGATTCGATGGGAAGCCTCCAGTGCAAGGCTGCCTGAAAACGTATAGGGAGACCAATCTTGAGCTTCCGGGTTCCGTTAATTTCTACTACGAGCTCGTGAAAACAGCCGGAGCGACGTTTAGAGGCGGAAAAGTTGGCGAATTCGCATGGAGAAATGGAACAGCACCATCATCCGCTGATTTTGTGATGGGCTTGGCCGAGGCGTTGGTGAACATCGTGGGACCCGTGCCCTTAAAAAAGTAATCGACACTCAAAGAGTCGATTCAATTTGTTAACGTATTTATTTATACCAAAATATATCGTTGTTTTATCGCAAAAGGTTTTGTTGCAATGAAACCAGTTTTCTAATCGAGTAAGCAGTGAATCCAGCATTGCATAAGAGGAACGGAAAAAAAAAAATAACTCAAGCGTACAACAAAGTGAGCCACGCCCAGCCCCGCAATGGGGGATATGGCGGTTCTGGTCTTGCCTCCACGTCTTTGAACAAGAACTCCAAGTCCACTTCCTTGGGATCCAACCATAACTTGCGGGTCCAGACGGCATAGGATGCGTAGAGCCCAAGAGCCAATGGAATAATGAAATAGGCGCTGAAAAAGCTGGCAAACTCAAATTCGCCCTTGATAAAGTTGGGAAACCCACCAGTAAGCAAGAAGAGCGTCGACATGAAGAGCGAGAACCACGACGCATACTGGGTTCCTGGAATCTTGTAGGGAAGCTGATCCCGCGAATATCCCTGGACTTTCATGGCACGAGTCATGCAGATGTGGTTGATTGAGATGACAATCCACGACATCAATAAGTTAGAAGATGTAATGCCCTGGAACCACGAGAAAACGGTCAGTGACGCAGAATTCACCGACAAGTAGGCGATTGGAATGAAGGCACATGAAATGATCACCGTAACATAAGGCATGCCGTGCTTGTTGACGCGCAAGAAGAAACCAGGAGCCTGTCCCTTTGCAGCCAAGGCGTACATGTTGCGCGACGCAGCGACGATAGCGAGGTTAGCAGCCGACAAAGCAGAAGTCAAGACGACGCCGTTAATTATGTGAGGAAGCACTTTAATACCGGCCGCGTTCATGGCCACCACAAACGGCGAACTAGAAGCGTTACCGGCGCCGCTTGCAATCTTCGTGTTCTTGGACGACACAATCAAACTCAACACAAATACCGTGGTGAGGTACATGGTGAAGCACCGGAAAAACACACGCTTCCCTGCACGGTAGATCGCCCGGCGCGGGTACTGCACCTCACCTGCAAGAAGAGCGATCGTCTGCACTCCACCAAACGCATACACCACCAGCAGCAATACCTTCCAGAAGGCAAGAAACTGGCCCAAGGAGCCATCGGTGTATTTGGTGTTAAAGGGCTCTTTCCAGTAGCGGAATCCGAGACGGTCGTGGTCTGGCCCTCCGCCAAGGTCAATTACTACTCCAGCGATAACAAGTCCCACCACAAGCATGATCTTGAGACACCCAAAGAAAAACTCGATTTCTCCGTACCACTTAATGTTGTACGAGTTGATAGCAACGACAATAAGCCCATAGATGGTAATCCAGACAGCAGGGTTGAGCGACAGCCAGTAGGTCATCACCACAGCAGTAGCAGAAAGCTCGGTGGGGAGAATGTTCGAGTACACAGTACACCAGCCCAACATGAAACTCAATGCACCACTGGAGAAGTACTCCGCATGCTGCACGTAGCCTGCAGTGACGGGCATGAGGCACGCTTGCTCAGTGATGCACATCTGAGAGGCACCAACAACTATAGCCACAACCACATAGGCCAAAAACATTCCGACGGGACCGGCAGTGGCTAACGATCCACCGGAAGAGAGGAAAAGACCAGTTCCGAAAACGCCGACCAAGGTGATCATGGAAATGTGTCTGCTAGTCAAACTAGACGAGAGTTTCGATTCATGATGGAATGGGTCGGGGGCGCGTTGTTCCTCACTGCCGATGGCAGAGGCAAGTGAGTCGACGTCTGAGGCGGTCGCGACCTCGACGGTGAGCTTTTGCTTGTCCTTATCCAAAGGTGACATCGCTAGTTCCTCAAAAGTCTAAGGTCAGAGGGAAGGAGAAAGATCGAAGTATGAGCACGGCTTCCCGTCTTAGATTTTTGATCCAGTGCCTGAAAAGTGTGGTTCTTTCGGCAGGGGTGCGCTTTATATATTCGACGCAGCTGTATAGTCTCCGAGATAAGCTATGGCGTAATTATTCTGGGTCGATGCTGCGGAAGAATGTCGAACTATGCCGCTTTCTGGTCAGAATTGGTGCTCCCGTCAAGTCGGTAGCGGGAGACAAAGCGAAGCTTATAAAGAAAAAATATCGTCAGCTATGGTTAAGAGCTTGCGAGCGAAGGTCTCTGGGCCAGTGCGCACAATTCGGTAGTTTCATCACAAGGGTGCCGCAATAGGGTTGCAAATGGCTTCAGCATGATAAGCGCCTGAGTGTGTGTAGATAAGAGATGTCGACGTGCATCCACAATAACACCTGGCACGGCGCTCGGAACCACACAATGTCGAGACCTGAATACGCAATGTGGCTCACATGCGGAAAATCCGTGTCGCTCATTTCGCAAGTTGGCGCTCTGATCTGGGCATTCGCAATTCTCTTCAAATTTCGGGTTCCGCCATTTGAGGTGGGGTGCAGAGCTTATCTCGAGGTGCGGAAATCTGGTCAATGTTCCGATGCGGCGTGGTACACCTCGGGAGATCCGTGATTTTGTGGGCGGCTAAAACCGTAGTGTAACCGTTCGGTTCGTGGCTACTACATTTCCTTCCGTACGGATGACGGATTAGCCTTTTCAGAGGAGGTCGAGGACATGTCAGACCCTGCATTGACTCGCCCTCTCTCTAGAGAGCGGCAGATTGACAGCGTCAAAATGTCGGGCTAAAACGCCTCAGCAAAACGTCATAAATGGGATCCACTTCCCCTAATCGATCCCGACGTAGCCGTATGCAGGAATAAGTCTAATCTTGCGATTGCTAAGGTTCGTGAGGCGGGGACCCAAATCGGAAGAAAGCGCCATTAGCATCGGACGACTTGTTTGAAATAGGCGAAAGATAGCCGATCGCCGGGACCCCGGATGTCGACGCATGTGCAAATCGCACAACTTCAACGCGCAAGAGAGGCGGACGTCGAGGCCCTGCATTTCGATGCGGTGTCAGCAGCAAACCACCGGGTCTAATTGAACGGTCGACGGTTCGTGCTGGACCGGCGGGGCGGGGGCAGGCGGGCGGACCGGGATGTACGGGTGTAAAGATGGTGTACAGGTGTATCCAGGTGGTGCACGGGTGTGTACACCGGGGTGCACGGGTGCGGTGCGAGCTGGGCGCGTGTTTACCATTTTGCGGCGGCAGCGGGAGTTCCGGAATGTCGCGCAGGAGGCGGAGCAGTCACGTGACACGGCCAAGGATGGGGCAGCGCTCTGGGTGCCACGGCGGAGCAGGAAAACGCCAGAAAAGCGTGAGATAAAGTTCCGGCGCCCGTCTCATTGCTCGGCCCCCCCGACACTCGCCTCGCGCCGCTCGCCGTCCCGGAAACGCGGACCCAATATGGCAACCCTCGGAAGTCGCCTGTTTACATGTGTTGCGCGGCCCCTGCCTTTTTTTTTTCCGCCTGTCAAATTTCTCACCACCGAATCTCTCTTCTTCCCACACTCGCTTCCCCCCGTTCACAACTCTTATTCCCCCTCCAAAAAAAAACCAGAACCCAAAAAATGTTGCCCACTAAAGTGTTGTTTGCTGCTCTCGTGGCTCTCGTGTCTGCTGCTGACTCGTCGTCCAGCTCTGCCAAGTGCTCGTTTTCCACCACCATCTCGGCATCCTCCGGAATCCAGCAGCTCAATGCCTGCCCCACTTTGGACGGTGACATCGAGATTACCGGTGACGCTGTCAGTAACGTCGATCTCTCTGCCGTCGGCACCATCAAGGGAACCGTGAACATTTTCAACTCGTCCTCCATCACCGCCGTCAACTTCAACTCGTTGCAGAACATCACCGGTACGCTTGATTTGGAGGCTTTGACGGCGTTGACTGCCGTGGACTTCACGCAGTTGTCGCTGGCCAACGAGTTGGCGTTCGTGTCGTTGCCCTCGCTTGTCAACTTGAACTTGAACTCCGGGTTGGCCAACGTCACCTCGCTTACGCTTTCCGACACGGCGCTCGGCGACATCAACAACCTTCTTGCGTTCAGAGACATCGACACCTTGAACGTCAACAACAACAAGAACGTCACCAACATCGACTTGTCGCAGCTTGAGACGGTTTCCGACTCGTTGGTGCTTTCTTTCAACTCGGACAATGCCACCGTCAAGTTGGAGAACTTGGTGTGGGCCGCCAACTTGACCATCCAGGATGTGCAGGACGTCTCCATTGCCAGCTTGGAGGCCGTCAACGGCTCGTTCGTGCTTGCATACAACACCTTCAACTCGGTTGAGTTCGACAACCTCCAGAAGGTTGGATCGTCGCTCCAGGTGTTTGCCAACGACAACCTCGAGTCGCTTTCCTTCGGCAACTTGACCGAGGTTGACGGCGAGTTCCGTGTGTTCAACAACTCCGAGCTCACCGAGGTCGACCTTTCCTCTTTGCAGAAGATCGAGGGTGCCATGTCCATGAAGGGTGACTTTGGCAACTTCTCGTTGCCCGACCTCAAGGAGGTTGACGGTGACTTCTCTGTGGAGTCCACCTCCGACGACTTCTCTTGCGAGGCTTTCAACAAGTTGCACGACTCCAACAAGATCAAGGGCCACAACTACAACTGTTCGTCGCCTTCGACTTCGATTGTGTCCTCTGCTTCTGGTTCTTCCACCAACTCGGGCTCCAAGTCGACTGGTTCTGACGGGTCCTCTTCTTCTGGCTCTGGCTCTTCTGCCTCGTCCTCGTCCAAGCAATCTGGCAGTGCCTACTTGAACCCAGCCATGGGTATCTCGTGCTTGATTGGCGGTGTTGTTGCTCTCTTCATTTAGGAAAGTTGTTTAATAAAATTGTTTGCCTTTTGTGTTTAAAACTGTGGGTGCGATGTAGTTTTCTGGCACGACGAAACTTTGCACCCAGTGCTTCCATGTCAGTTGGAGGCCATCTGCAAAGTAGCCACCGCGGTGAGGTTTTCGACGGAGGTGACCGGAAACACCGTAGCGGCACGTGCCACTGCTGTTCTAGACTGACCAACTTTACAGATACAGCTTCTGCTTGAATCTGGGTCTGATGCTTTTCCACCCACTGTTCGCCCACATTGCCGGTGTCGCGGATTCGAGGCTCCATTCCAATCTCAGACAGCCGGCGCCAAACGAAGATGTCCCTCGGTTCTCTCCCTCGGTTGTCACCCCCGGTTTGTCTGCTCGAGTTGCTACTCGCGTGTAGAAGCATTCTCTTGCTGATTTCTACCGGACGTCTTCCATGTGAACGTCGAGATGTCGCACATGCCCTTCTAAAAATAAACTAACCTCGACAGGCGGTGACGGCTTTTTCGAGCGGAAAATAAGGTTTGCCTCGAGGGGCACCCGCGTCCCAGATCTCTGCACCCTAGATAGAACGTTTTTCTCTAACTCGAGCCGCTAGCGGTTGCGGTAGCTCGGCAGGGGCCAAACATGGCTTGATCTGGAAGCCTGCATATGGAATCCCCGGAACTCGACGGCCGCGATCCCATTGTCGCAGGCGCCCTGCCATTATCCGCAGAAAAAGCGTTCTCGGGCTTCGGTTGCTGCAAGGAATGCACGGCAATGGCAACCCGCGACTACAGCCTCGCTTCCGGCAAGAAAGACAGCCAGGAGTCCCTGCACGTATGCCGGCCAACACAATACCGACCCTCGGTTGCACCCCGATTCTCCTTCATTTCCGAGGGCGGGGCCAGGCAGCGCCGCGATGTCGCACCGGCTCAAAGTGGTCCAAACCCACAGCATCGCCCACACGCCCCATCCGTGCTTTTGCCTGCGCCGGCCCCGTCGTCGCTGCTTCGCAACGCCCGTGTCGCGACATCTGGCCAAATATAGCTTCGGCCTCCGCCCGCGTCCTGCACACAGACCGCGCGTGTTTGGGTTTCCTGATCTGTTAAATTACGCCCTTTGTGCGGGTCTTCATTCACATTTTTCCTCCACACTAACAAGCCATGGAAGCTTACATAGCAGCAGGCCAGCAGCACATAGTGGACGCGTACGACACGCTTCCGAAACAGGAAAAAGAATGCCTTCTCCAGCTGCTTTCGTCCATAGACGACCCCGCCCGTCTTGTGGCTACTGTCAAGGATGCTCTATCACATCTGGCCCAGGCGTCTCTGGGACAGTACACAAAACTCCCCGAATCGTCGACTGGGCTGCTTTTAGAGCATGACACTGCCGAATTCGGATGCTGGGCTGATGCAGGATACGCTGCCATTGCCAGGAATGAAGTTGCTGTTCTTCTTTTGGCAGGAGGCCAGGGCACCAGATTGGGTAGCAGCGATCCCAAGGGCTGCTATGATATCGGGTTGCCATCAGGAAAATCACTTTTCCAGATCCAGGCCGAAAAAATCAGAGCCATCCAGAATTTGGCTGCAAATGCAAACAAGGCGCAGGCTGGCTGTAAACAACCCGTGGTGATGTGGTACATCATGACCAGCGCTCCCACGCGCCAAGATACCGAGCGGTTCTTTGCCCAAAACGACTACTTTGGGCTCGCGCACGACCAGGTTGTGTTCTTCAACCAGGGCACGTTGCCGTGTTTCTCGCTCGATGGGTCGAAGATGCTTATGGACGGCCCTGCGCTGGTGGCGCAGTCACCCGACGGAAACGGCGGCCTCTACCGCGCACTTCAGAAGGCCAATATCTTGGAGGGCATGAAGCAGCGTGGCATCAAGCACGTGCACATGTATTGTGTAGACAACTGCTTGGTGCGGGTGGCGGATCCGGTGTTTCTTGGGTTTGCCATTTCCGGCCGTTTTGAGCTTGCCACCAAGGTGGTGCGCAAGCGAGACGCACACGAGTCCGTTGGGCTCATTGTGTTGGATTCCGACAACCAGCGCCCGTGTGTGATTGAGTACTCGGAGATCTCGCGCGAGTTGGCGGAGAAGCCCGATCCCGCAGACCCAGCCAAGTTGGCGCTCCGTGCCGCCAACATCGTCAACCACTACTACCTGGTGTCGTTGTTGGAGTGTATGTTGGAAAAGTGGGTTCAGTCGAGCGAGCACTTGCCGTTCCACATTGCGAAAAAGAAGATTCCTTATTGGGATGCGCAGACGCAAACGGTGGTGAAGCCGACCGAGGTCAACGGCATCAAGCTCGAGCAGTTCATTTTCGACGTTTTCCCCTCTGTGGAGTTGTCCAAGTTCGGGTGCCTCGAAGTGGAGCGCGCCGAGGAGTTCCTGCCGCTCAAGAACGGCAAGGGCTCCGCAAACGACAACCCGGACACCTGCAGAAAGCACTACCTTGATTTGGGCACCAGCTGGGTGAAGTCTGCCGGCGGGGCCGTCGACGGACACGTTGAGGTGTCGAGCCTCGTTAGCTACGCGGGTGAGAACTTGGGTTGGGTGAAGGGCCGCAAATTTGTGGACGGCGAGACGATCGAGGCGGTGATGTAAGGGGAAAACATTTCAACGGTGACCATAGGGTCGAGGAACGTGGCCTGGCTGCCAGGGAAGGCCAGGACCGAGCAAGCCGCCGGCCAATTTTTATTTAGAGCATACAAGAATGCACAGCATCAGAGCATCGAACAGGATGGGATTGCTAAATATGCGACCACGACAACATGCAACGCGAATTACGGGAAACGCGAGAAATGCAAAAGAGGAAAAGGTTTCTAACATGGAATGTCACCGAGAAGGCCTTGGATGCTTCGTTCACTTGGAAAACTGAGACATTTCTCTGCTCAGCCAATTCTGGTGACGCTAAGACTGCAGAGTGGAGATTTTTTCTTCCGAGCCTGTTCCTGAAAACGCAACCGTCGTCGTTGCGGAGTCCCGCAAACGTCACCAAAACCGCGTTAAGGCAGGAGACCGACGACAGAGGACAGAAAACTGAAACAAGCACAACAAACAGAAACATCCAATGCCAAACCAAAGCCAATTACGACGTTCTGCAATGAACTGAATATACTCCAAGTCGCATTTTCCCCTTTTTCCACCGTCACATTACGGCGTTCATCTCGCAGGGCTGAGTTTGCTCACCTCCATACAAATTTTCGCACCCCGCAATCTCTCTTAGTCGTCTCTGAACCGCAACTCGCTTCTAACCACCACTTTTTTTTTCAACCACTGCTTTTTCCTACACACCTGCTTTATTTTATCTTCTTCTTTTTGACCGCACTCACCCACTCATTTTTCATACCATGCCACGCCGAGCATCCATGGCGTTTTCCACGCCTGTTATCGCTACCATCGACATCGGCACCACACTGGCTCGGTGTATTCTTTTCGCCAAAGACGGCACCGAGGTGGCAAAACACCAAATTGAGTATCTGACGTCAGCAAGTGAGCTGCTGTCGCTGAAGAACACCGACCAGTTTCGCAGACGGTCGTCCTTGCAAAGACACCTGGAACCGATCTTTACAGCCGAGGGTGTTGCAATTCTGATCACCGACGACATCGAGATCGAAAACAATGCCGCGTCTGTGGGGCCCACTCTCAGATTTCCGCAGCCCGGCTGGGTGGAATGTATGCCGGTGCATATTTTGGCCAACGCCGTGGAGTGTCTTGTTGCGTGCTTGATCACGTTGCGCAAAATCAACCAAAACCCGGAATTGAAGGTCAAGTACCGGGTCAAGTGCATTGGCATTGCCAACATGCGTGAAACCACCATTGTGTGGCACCGCAAAACCGGGAAACCACTCAGCAACGGAATCACCTGGACCGACACCCGCACGGCCGAGATTGTGCAGCATTTGGAGAACATGACCGACAAGGAAACCAAGGACAAAATGCGTGAGAAGACCGGGTTGCCGCTTCTGACCTATTTTTCCGCGGCCAAGCTCCGGTGGTTGTTGGACAACGACGACGTCATCAGAGAGGAGTACGAAAAGGGCGAAAACTTGATGTTTGGCACCGTGGACACCTGGTTGATCTACCACTTGACCAAGGAGAAAACGTTTGTCACCGATGTGACCAACGCCTCCAGAACCAGTTTCATGGACCTCGACACCTGCCAGTACGACGACGAGCTTCTCCAGTTCTGGGACATTGACCCGGACCGCATTTCGCTTCCCAAGATCGTGTCTTCGTCCGAGAAATACGGGTCGTTTGTGGCGCCCAACTTGTCGCACCTTGGTTTCCACAACAAAATCACACAGGAAGCCTACGACATGCTCAAGACCATCTACAACGTGCCGATTTGCGGATGTTTGGGCGACCAGTCTGCGTCGTTGGTGGGCCAGTTGGCAGTCAAGCCGGGCCTGGCCAAGTGCACCTACGGAACCGGATGTTTCCTCATCTACAACACCGGCACCACGAAGTTGATTTCGCAGAACGGCGCATTGACCACCTTCGGGTTCTGGTTTCCGAACTTGAAGGGAACGGCAGGAAAGCCGCATTTTGCGCTCGAAGGTTCGGTGGCCGTGGCCGGTCTGATTATCCAGTGGTTGCGTGACAACTTGAAGCTCATTGCCAACGCAAAGGACATCGGGCCGTTGGCGTCGCAGGCGCTGGACTCTGGAGGCGTGGTGTTCATCCCGGCATTTTCCGGGCTCTATGCGCCCTACTGGGACGGAGGGGCCCGCGGGTCCGTGTTTGGTTTGACCCAGTACACCACCTCCGCCCATATTGCACGTGCCGCTCTCGAGGGCGTGTGTTTCCAGGTCCGTGCCATTTTGAGAGCAATGGCCGAGGACACAGGCGCATCGAAGGACTTCCTTGAGGAGGCGCTCACCGAGCAAAACCAGGACAAGCCGCTTTCACTCCTTGCGGTGGACGGAGGCATGTCCAAAGCCGACGAGGTGTTACAGATCCAGGCCGACATTTTGGGGCCGTGTGTGACGGTGAACCGTGCGTTCAATGCCGAGTGCACGGCGCTTGGGGCCGCCATTGCTGCCGGATTGGCGTTTGAGGACGAGAACGAGCGAATCTGGAAGGACTTCGATGATGTCATTGCTTCGGTGTCGAGCAGAGGGTCTCCTGCGCAGTTTAAGGCCGAACTTTCGGACACGGAGCGTCGCAAAAACTGGAAGCGCTGGGAAAAAGCTATCGAGCGTGCAAAGGGTTGGTTGGACGACGATTGAGCGGGCGGTGATTGGGGAAATGGCAGCGAAGGTTCGGTGCTGTTGCTGCGTCAATCAGTGTGTTTTCACTTTGGCGGGAACACCTGGGTTAGAGACTGCTATGAGAGGCACATGTGATAGAAGTGGAGAAGACGAAGAGATAGAGCCCAGATGAGATGCGGCACTACGAAGACGAGGACAGTATGGTACTCTCCTGAATAAATTCGATGTATTTCCCATATAGGCTGTCTGTTTCTCTGCATCGGAGTGGATGCCAAGTATGTCGATGCAGGGTTCCGGACAGGGTTGACATTTTTGCCTATAGACCGTTTAGTTCTCCGACTCCGACTGCTTCAACGAAGTCATCTACGCAGTGCTCCAGAAAAGTATGATGCAATCCCATAGTCCGCCTATTTCACTCTGCATCGGAGTCGTAGTCATCTATGTCTATCGCCGAGTTCTCCGAGTCGTCGCTGAGGATCAATGATACGTATAAGTCTTCCAGTTGGTCTAGCTCAAAAGACATTGGAGCAGGCTTTTCCTTGGCGAAAACTTCCGAAATGCTCTGTTTCAGTCTGGTGATATTCTCGTCCATTTGGTCCCTCACCTTTTCGAAAACAGCCGAGGCTTTCCTTGTCAACGTGTGGTCAAATTTGGGCTTTGTGAAGGTAAAATCGTCAAACATCTGTGATGCTTTTTTCGTCAATCCGTGGAGTTTGGTTGGCGAGTTTTCCACCAGGGTTCTTCCGAGCGGGGATCCGCGGGTTGGAGAACGTAGAATGTCTGACTTCAAGGGTAGGTTGAAAAACTCGGAGATCTTCTTCCCTGGAGATGTGGTGGCCGGTATCGATCTGGTGTCTAGTATCGATTCGATTTCTAGAATCTCAAACTTGGTGATTTCCATCTCTCTCTGGAGCTGCATCAACCTGGCCCTTTTGGCGGCCAATTTCCGAGTCAAGTCAAGATCATGTTCCGGTTTTGCTGGCAGAATATTGCCCCGGGAGCTCGTGTAGCATTGCATTGTAGTAGCCGGTGAGATGATTCAATACCATTTCCGCATTGGGACGGATTGTAAGCAGAAGCAGGATCTGAGAATGAACGCGAGCAGGGCCACACTTGAATTTGGATAATGATTAGAATCTGTGAAATTTGCAGATTTCTCGGTGATTTTCCTGCCCTGGCCAGTGATTACGTTGCCGTCGTGTACGGTGGTCGCTGCCTTTTATTTACGCTGATGGTTTATTGGCTGCGTAAGCGGAAACGGAAACTGAGCAGAATACCTATCTACATTGCCAGAAGGTAACTGGCGATACTGGCGATGGATGAAGGGATTCTCGTCTTCTACCATGTTTAAGTTCCATGCAGTTATGAAGAACAATGAGATGAAACGTCACATAACAATCCGAGCTTATTGGAGGTTGCGAGAAGATCAGGGCCAAATTCTTGCGACGTGCACGAGAGAGAATCACCTTCCAAATACAGAGCGTTTGATTGCTCAGAAACAGGGTGAAACAAGCAAATTGCGTAATTTCGCATTTCACGAATCTCAGCTGCCAAATCTAATTTCACGCATATTCGCGTTGCTGCTGCACCGTACGTCATTGGACATGGGCATCGCGGCCTGCACGAAGCCACCTGCTTCGAAGCAGCACTTTTGGGGCCGCCAATTACCGATGCCCAAATGCTGTGATTTGGCGACTTCAGGTGTTTCCGGCAGTAGTACTTTCTTATCTCCTGCCCTTATCGGTTGTCGAAATACAAATTCTGGGATGCAACGCTTATCAGCGATGACGTAGTGAGCAGCCTCCGGTATGCACGCGGAATGCACGGTAGGAAGTAACCAGGCCTAGATTATCCAAGAGGGAGTTTAGGCGCCGGCTGTGAAATGCGCAAACGGCTCGAAATCCTGGAATACGAGACCGGAGATAGGCATACGAGAGTTTCTGCGAGAGTGCCGAGACGGCCAGATGCCAGCAATTCAGGGCCAGGAATTTGAGCTGCTAGTTGGCAGGTTCCAGAGTAAGTGTCCCGTGTTTGTGGTGAAGCAAACGCCGAAAATTTGGTCCCGCTATTCCGAGATTCTTCACTTTGTCAGCCCTTGTGCTGTTTCTGGATCCAACTCACTAGACACAGAGGTTCGATGTGGGTGTCTTGTTCAACAGTCCGTAGCATACTCTTCTCAGGCACATCAGCCTTACTCATCGGGGCGGTTCTACCATCCATAACTATTCTAATCTATTATGCATATCTATAAATCTAAACCGGGCTCAGCAGTCTACTGCAAAAACTCCTCGTTGGCGTAGTGGTAGTCGCCGACTCTGACCTTGAACTCGTCAGTCTTGCTGTTGTAGCCCAAAATCTCAAAGCTGGACAAGTCGTCCACCACAATGTCGGCACCGGCATCTCTCACCTTCTCGGGGTTGTAGGTGGAGCAGATGCCGACAACGAAAGCGCCAGCGCCTTTGCCTGCGGTGATTCCGGCAGGTGCGTCCTCGAACACGACAACCTTCTTGGTTTCGTCCTCGTATCCAAGGCTGTTTCTGGCGTTCTGGTAGCCCATGGGGTGGGGCTTGCCCTTGGTGACCTTCTCAGCGGTGATGAAGGTGTCTGGCTGCTCAATGGTGAGAAGCTTCAACCATTTGCGAGCCAAAGGAAGAGTGCCGGAGGTGACAATGGCCCAACGCTGCTTTCCGTTTTCGGTGGCCCTGGAGAACTTGTCAAACGACTTGACGAGCTCCACGGCTCCGGGAATGGCTTTGGCGTGGTGGCCAAAAGTGTCGGGAATCGAAGCTTCCCATTCCGTCACCTGCTCGACCTCGGCGTCCTGAGGAGACCATTTGGCGATAACGTCGAAGGTTCTGCAGCCGTGCGACGTTCTGATAATCTCATCGGGGTTCACGTGGGGTCTGTCCTTTCCGAACGATCTCCAAAACTCAGAGATAGCGCCGGTGGAGTTGACAAGCGTGCCGTCGCAGTCAAAGAGAGCGGCGTTCACGTGGAAGATGGCGGGTTGTTTCTCGAAGGTCATGGTGATTAATGAATGTAGTGATGTGTGGAAGCAATGTGCCCTGAAACCGGTGGTCTTTTATACATTGTCATCTGATGGGCCTGCATGGACTGATGGTGAAGATCCGGCCGCTTTTCTTTTTGGGTCCTGCACACAGCGCGTTTCTTTTGGCCGGAGTTTGGCCGGGAGGCCGAAACCGACGCGATATCCGGCTCCGCGCGCAATTGCGCAGCACAAACGGCCCCCCGAACGCCAGGCAGCGCCCTCCCGTCGCCGAATTGCACCGCGGGACGTTTTGCGGTCCCGGGGGGCCGGCCAGGTTCGCAACGTCATATGACATCATAATGTGCAGTTCGGAAAATGGCGCTCGCAAGGGATAGCGCCTGTACAGGACACGGAACAACCAGGGAGGTGCAGCACGTGAGCCTGCAGCCGCGGCACGTGGACTGTGTACAGGATCACACCCATCCGCACACCCGTGCACCAAACCCGTGCACCGCGGCCGCCCCATCGCCAACCCGTGCACCAACCCCAGACTCCACCACCATGTCGTGCCACCGCCATCTGCACGCCGACGACCACTCGCACGTGCCGCCCGTGCCGACGTCGCAGGCACAGAACTTGCACCTGAAAATCCAGCACAGTCACGTGACGGCGTTGAACATGCAAAACCCGCCCGGCGACCTTGCGGAGCTCTTCCGCAGCCCCGAGCGCCGCTACGACCTCAGTCCGGTGATCGCGTCCGACGCCGACGAGCAGCTCATCATCCACGTTCCGTTTTTGTCCGGGGCCGTCAAGTTGTACTCCGTGATTCTCCGCACCAACGGCGACCGGTTCTGTCCGCGAACGATCAAGGTGTGGAAAAACGCCCCGGACCTCGATTTCGACTCCGTGGACGACCGCACGCCGCACTTTGTCGCCGCCCACCCGCTCGTGGGCGTTGCCTACCACGAGCCCGGAACGTTGCCGGCAAGACTCGAACTGGAGACCGGCTTCGTGGAGCACCACTTGCCGCGGCACGTGTTCACCGGCGTCAGCGCGGTGACGCTCTATGTGCAGGACATCCATGGCGCCGAGGAGCAGTGCCAGCTCCACCTGGTGGAGTTCCGCGGCGAATTCACCGAGCTCTCACGCGAGCCGGTGGTGGCGGTGTACGAGGCGGCGGCGCGGCCCGCGGACCACCCCGTGGAGCAGAGCACCGTGCGCATGGGGCTCTAGGCACGTGACGCGGGTCACGTGAGCTTCAACCACGTGATGCCACCGCCTCACGTGAGGGTGCTGCGTTGGCTGACTCCGAGTTCCGAGTGTCCGGGGTGGTGCCGGGCGGCTGACGGGGCCAATTGCGGCGGGAGCGCCGCCAGGCAGCAGGCACTTCCGGCCGGGGGCCTCTCCCTCGGAAGTCCGCGCCGCCGCCCTCGAGTCTGCCCTCGTCGCCGGACCGTTCTCACCCACACTATATAAACCACAGCGTGCCCCCCCCGGGACGCACTTTTTTCCACACCACAACCTCCACACCACAAAAATGCCAAAACTTGTGCTTGTCAGACACGGCCAGTCCGACTGGAACGAAAAGAACCTCTTCACCGGCTGGGTGGACGTCAAATTGTCCGAAACCGGCAGAAAGGAAGCCGCCAGAGCAGGCGAGTTGATCAAGGAAGCCAACATCAACGTCGACGTTTTGTACACCTCCAAGTTGTCGCGTGCCATCCAGACCGCCAACATTGCGCTCGAGAACGCCGACCAATTGTACGTGCCCGTCAAGAGATCGTGGAGATTGAACGAGCGTCACTACGGTGCTCTCCAGGGCAAGGACAAGGCCCAGACCTTGGAGCAGTACGGCAAGGAACAGTTCCAGACGTGGAGAAGATCGTTCGACATTCCTCCTCCGGACATTGAGGCGACTTCCGAGTTCTCCCAGGCCGGAGACCGTCGCTACAAGGACATTGACCCCGCGGTGGTGCCCAAGACCGAGTCGCTCAAGTTGGTGATTGACCGTTTGTTGCCCTACTACCAGGATGAGATTGCCGGCGACTTGTTGAGCGGCAAGGTTGTTCTTATCGCCGCGCACGGCAACTCGTTGAGAGCGTTGGTCAAGCACTTGGACAAGATCTCCGACGACGACATTGCCGGCTTGAACATCCCCACGGGAATTCCTTTGGTGTACGACTTGGACGACGAATTGAAGCCCGTCAAGCCTGCATACTACTTGGACCCCGAGGCAGCGGCTGCTGGTGCTGCTGCTGTTGCGGCCCAGGGCTCCAAGAAGTAGACGGAGTAGACGCTGCATATACGTAATTGACGAGCTGCTTGCTGAGTGCGTGGTGCTGTAGATGGTTTTGGATTCTCCGCTGAGGCTGGAATCGGAAAAGGCGTATCTGTTCTGGTAGCCACCAGGAGATGGCCGGAATGGGCCTGGCTTGCTCTGCTAGCATGGATAATCACGCTGCCATTATGTTGGTGTTTTCATAACCGCGCTCCCGACAGTTGGGCCGCACTTCATAGCCATGATTCCGTGGATTTTGTCCAGACCTCATCGTCCATCTTCTCTAGTAATGCCATGTTGCTGGCACACCAATTCTCGGTGAGCCCAAGTGATACCAATGCTTTTACAAGCCAAATACTGAATACACAAGAAGAAAACTCGGCTACTTGCCCATGCGACCCCAGAACCAGCAATCGCCATGGCGCCCTGGTCATCCATACCCGATGCACGAAAACTGCCCCCAGCTAAATCCGCTAAACGAGACCCATCTAAACAAAATCGCTAGATTTTCGCCACCTACCAAAACTCTCAGCCAAAATTGCATCCCCATCTCCCCTGCCGCCGCGTCGTGTCTTCCTCTGCTCTCGTCCTGCATGCACTTTTCATCTCAACACCTACTACTACACAACAATGTCATTTGGTGGCGCCTCGGGATTCGGCTCGAGCACGCCGTTTGGCCAATCAGGTGCAAACAGCACGCTGGCATTTGGATCGTCACAAAATCAGCAGTCGAAACCAGCCAGCCAATTCTCATTCGGAGCGTCGAATGCTGCCTCTTCGGGTTTCGGCGCCACAAACCAATCGGGGGGAATTTTCGGCGCCTCTAAACCCGCAGATTCGGCCACAAATGGCACTTCCGCTTTTGGCCTGTCAGCGGAGCCCAAAACTGGCCTCTTTGGCGCCCCACAACAATCCGCCGCGGGTGCCTCCAGTTTACCATTTGGAAGCTCCACTACCTCGGGTTTTGGGCAATCTGGCCAAGATTCCAACAAACCAGCCTTCTCATTTGGCAACAGCCTGGCTGCTCCTGCTGCGGCGGGACCCACTGGTGGCCTTTTTGGGGCATCGAAATCCACCACATCACCATTTGGTGCTACGACAAATTCGCCAGCTCCAGCGTTTTCATTTGGCGCTAAGCCCGAGGAGAAAAAAGAAGCGCCTTCTGCGTTTGCCTTCGGCGCCAAGCCAGAAGAGAAAAGAGACCCTGCTCCTGCTTTTTCATTTGGAGCAAAGCCTGCCGAAAACACGACGTCGACGCCGGCTTTGTCGTTCGGAGCTGCTTCTGGCGAGAAAAAAGAACCAACTCCTGCGTTTTCATTTGGCGCTGCCTCTGGCGAAAAGAAGGACTCTCCTTCCGCATTCTCGTTTGGTGCTAAGCCTGACGAGAAGAAGGAAACCACACCGTCGTTTTCGTTTGGTGCGAAAACTCTGGAGTCTGACATTTCGAAGTCAGCCACTCCTGCTGCAGAATCCAAAACCCCAGCCTTTTCCTTTGGCGCTGCCAATGCTCTGAACTCTGACCCCAAGCCTGCATTCAGCTTTGGAGCAAGCGCCGGCTCAGAAAAGTCGGCATCGTCTGGGTTCAGCTTTGGAGCGAAAACTGACGAAAACAAGGACGGCAAGTCTGGCTTCTCGTTTGGCGCTAAACCCGAAGAAAAAAAAACAGAGACGCCGCCAGCGTTCTCATTTGGTGCCAAACCTGCTGAGAAGAAAGAAGAGCCAAGCTCGACATTTTCGTTTGGCGCCAAGCCAGACTCCTCTGGTGACAAGCCTACTTTTTCATTTGGAGCCAAACCAGCTGAGTCGGGCGACAAACCCGCCTTCTCGTTTGGCGCCAAATCAGAGGAGAAAAAGGACGAACCCAAACCCACCTTATCGTTTGGCGCCACTTCAGCAGAGAAAAAGGACGATGAAAAACCCGCTTTTTCGTTTGGAGCCAAGCCTGATGAAAAGAAGACCATCGCGGCGCCTTCATTTGCATTTGGTGCTAAGTCTGACACCAAAGCAGAGGCTCTGCCCGGGTTTTCTTTTGGATCCAAGCCAGCCGAAAAGGAAGACGCTAAGAAGGAGGAGGCAAAACCAGGTTTCTCTTTCGGAGCCAAACCAGATGACAAGAAAGACGATGCGAAGCCTGCGTTTTCTTTTGGAGCTAAACCGGATGAAAAGAAGGATGATGCAAAGCCCGCTTTCTCATTCGGAGCCAAAACAGCCGAAAAGAAGGACGACGCAAAACCCGCATTTTCGTTCGGAGCTAAAACGGATGACAAAAAAACTAGCGCCGATGCAAAGCCTGCGTTTTCGTTTGGCGCCAAGCCCGAAGAAAAGAAAGACGACGCGAAGCCTTCGTTGTTTGGAGCGAAGCCCGAGGAAAAGAAAGATGGCGGATTCTCCTTCGGTAACAAGGATGCCGCCAAACCTGCCACGTCTGAAACGAAGCAAGAACCCAGGTCCACCGAAGCGGCAACAGAAGTCAATCTCAGACCCACCAAAGTAGAACCTGTGGCTGTTTCATTGGACAACAAGACCATGGAGGATCTCATTATCAAGTGGTCGAAGCAACTCTCAAGCACCACTAAGATCTTTGGTAACTACACCGACAAGGTACGCGACTGGGACCAGAAACTCACCGTGAGCGCAAATGAGATTTCTACTTTACACCAGAATACATTGGACGTGGAAAACTTGCAACAGAGAATTGACCAGCAACTCCTTTTTGTGGAGAGCCAGCAGGACGAGCTCGAGAAAGTCCTTGACAATTACGAACAGCAGGCTGAGGCACTCGTCAATAAAATTGACATCAATCTGACCAACAGTACAGGGTCTGAGTTGATTACCAAGAGCGGCGCAAGCATGTCTAACGGACTCAGTGTTACCGACGGATTGAGAGAGAAAGCATACCATAATGCCGAACTTTTGGACGAGCGTCTTGATGTTTTAGGTGACAATCTTTCCTCCTTCATTGGAGATATCAATGAGGTGAGTGATGTTTTCAACAAGGAGTTGATCCTGGGTCTCGGGGACTCGAAATCGGGTGTCATTGAGGAAATTGTCAAGTTGTTGAACATGCACTTGAGCAACTTGAAGTACTTAGAGGTCACTACTCAGCAGCTTGAGGAGAAGCTCAAGGGAGTATAATTACGCCAACAGGAATACAGGGAAGGTTCGTTCCAGCTGGAAATGGAGAATCAGCTCATTTACGCGTGCCAAAGCATGAGATTCCCGCATCACAAGGTGCTGCTTGGATGGCTCCCGATCCTTCCCTTAATTGCCGAGCTGTTTTACGACATAAAAAGATGAGATAAAAAGATGAAAATCAATGGTTAATTGTGAGTGCTAGAGAAACACAGATTACTTCACCCAAAAAAACTTAACTTTCACGTTCAGCATGTGACCTGCACCTACCCCACACTGGCCGTGGATTTAACGAGCCCGCGTTCAATCGTTATTCTCATATCAAAATGGCCATCCCCATCGGCGTAATCATCAATTTGCTCAGAGACCCTGAGGTTGACAAGAGAGTTATCCTTCAGTTTGCCCTCAAGCAGCTCAAGAAAATTGGGTATGCTAAGGTTGCTGCCGCTATTCTCGGCGCCCTCATGGTGGGAGTGTCTTCAGTGATCAAAATCCCCCAAATCCGCAAAATTTTGAAACCTCCTTCCATGGAGAAGAAGGCACTTTTGGCCCTGGGTCTCTCGACCGACAGCGTGCGCTTGGAGACCTTGGCCCAGTTCATTCACGTGACCTACAACCAGCAACAAGGCAACGCCTTTGTCAACTATGGCGAGTCGCTTCTTTTGGGATTACAGAACATTGTGATTCTTCTTCTCCTCGAGTACTACAAGTTGAGAAAAGAACTCGCCGCCGCCACTACTCTTCCTGACAAAGAGCAGATCAAGGAATCGTTGCGGGCTCTTATCAAGCCTGCGGTGGCTATCATTGGTTCGGTGTTGTTTCTTACGCAGGTTGCGCCAAAGCTGTTGATTTCGCTTTTGCAGGTTCTCATTATCCCCATTGGCATTGCCGCCAAAATTCCGCAGATTAAGCGGAACGCAGCGCTTCGGTCGACTGCCCATTTGTCCGAAGTAACCATTGGTGCTAATGTGATTGGCTCGTTGATTCGCGTATTCACTACCGTGCTGAACTTCAAGCGTGGGAGATCCAGAGACGCTATTTTGTTGGCGGGATATCTGACCTCGTTTGTATTGAATTCGGTGCTTGCGGGTCAGATCTACACGTATGGCAAGGAGAAGAGCTTGAAGAAGGAGTAATAGCGTACGCGGAACTCTTATCTGTGACGCCAACTCGCAATAATCTTAGTCTATCGTTTCCGGTCTGTTCTAGCCTGGAGTTGAGTCACCTCGACACCGACGATGGCCCCGACGTGAGAAACTCCGGCGAATGGAAAGTTATGTGCTTAGAAGGAACATGTCGTCTTCTTTTCTGGACTGTCTTTTTTCTAACTTTCTTTCCTTCGGCCTGAACATCTCTACCTGTAATGTATGCAACTATCTTTCTTGACTGTAGACAAACGGTATCAAGGGCAACCCGAAGTGAAGAGCGCTTTTACTCAAGCGAGTCCTCGTACGATTACGTTCCTCGTTCTTAAGCTCAAAAAGCCGAAAATGTTGTGCACTGCATCCGGGCCGAACTCTCTCTGACATTCGCATCTCCACCTACCACTTCTTCTCCACAAACCTCATGCACACAGCAGAGTACCTCCCAAAAACGGAAACACTGATTTCGTCAATCCTCCAAGGTGGCTACAACCACCCGCTTACGCGTGAGTGGCAGGGCGAGCGCCTGCTCACCAAATCTATGTTCATCTTCCCGCTCTTTGTTTCAGACGTCGAGGACGAGGAAACCATAATCCCGCTGTTGCCAAATATCAAGAGGCACGGGCTTAATCGGTTGGTGGCGTACGTGCGCCCACTCGTGGAAAAGGGGCTTCGGTCGGTGATTCTCTTTGGTGTGATTCTCAAAGAAGGTGGAAAGGACAGCGTGGGCACTGCAGCAGACGACCCAGACGGACCGGTGATTGGCGCAATCAAGCTTCTCCACCAGCACTTTCCCGATTTGTACATCATTTGCGACGTGTGTCTCTGTGAGTTTACGGATCACGGGCATTGTGGAATTTTGCACGAGGACGGGCGGCTCAAACGGCAAGAGTCGGTGGCCAGAATCGGCGCGGTGGCTGTAAATTACGCAAAAGCCGGCGCCAACTGTGTCGCGCCATCAGATATGATGGACGGCCGCATCAAGGAAATCAAGCGGGGGCTCATAGATGCGGGCCTTGAAAACAAGGTGCTTGTGATGAGCTACCTGGCCAAGTTCAGCGGATCTTTGTACGGGCCGTTCAGAGACATTGCTGGCTCGGCACCCAGCCATGGCGACAGAAAACTGTACCAGTTACCTGGGGGAGGAATCGGATTGGCAAGAAGGGCATTGTACCGGGACATGGAGGAGGGCGCTGACGCCTTCATTGTCAAGCCGCTGACGTTCTACCTCGATGTTGTGAGCGAGGCGTCTCGAATCTGCCAGAATTACCCGCTATGTGTGTATCAGGTCAGCGGAGAATATGCGATGTTGCACGCAGCCGCCGACAAGGGCGTGGTGGCGTTGAAGGATATTGCGTTCGAGTCGCATCAGGGCTTTTTGCGTGCTGGTGCTCGGCTCATGATCTCGTATCTTACACCCGAGTTTTTGGAGTGGTTGGATTAGGGGAAAGAGAGTGGGCGACGGTGCCAATGTAAATTATTTTACGGATACCGAGAGACAATATGGGTTAGAAATGTACGATGTTTGGAACTTCCCGCTTGCGGCGTATGGTGGACCACGACCTCTTTCTACGGTTCACAGCACCTGCCGCTGTACCCTCTACATCATTTAGTATTTCTCAAATGTCGGCAGCGTGTTTCACACGCAGCGGCCGGGCTATATACGGAATTCAGCCAATGACTCATTGCTGGAGAGTTGATTAAGTTCGGCCCGATCGACATTCGAACGGGCGACGAGCACATGCAGTTGAAGGCAGTATTGCACCAAAAAGGCCGACAATACTGATTAGAGCCATCATTTTTTGGCCACCGGTCTCTTTACTCTGCAATGGCCGCCTTATCTCCGCCGCTCTCTTGCACCTCACTGAGGGTATCTTCTCGGGGAACCTCGGGCATGGTAGGCACTTTGGGAACGTCGGGAAGTTCAGCGGCTTTACCGGAAACAGCCTCCTCGGGTTGCGTGGGCGTCTTTTGTTTGCCGTACTCCCTTTCCAACGCCTCGAATTCATCGTCAACTTCCGCCTCCTCCAGATTGGTGAGCCCGGAGCCCAAAGCGTCGGAAACCTCGTCCACCTTCACTCTTTCCTCCTCCAAGTCATCGAGCACTCTGTCGATCTTCTCCACGCTCATTTCACTGTTCAATTTCTTGAGCACCTCGTTTCCCTGCTGTAACCCATACAAGACGTCTTTCTCGATGAGCTTGAACTCGATAGTTCCAATAAGACCCTCGAGAGTGTTGAGCTGCTCGTAGGACGACGAGATCACCGACTGTTGTCGTTTTTTCAGCCGGAGGTACAACTTTGCTTTCTCGGGATTCCCATCCTGAAGGGCCTGTTTCGCTAGCGACGTCTGGCGGTCGACCACCCCGGCCAACTTCCGCTGGTACTGTTTGAGGCTGTCACGTTGCTTTTTGAGCTGCAAGATTGCCCGGTCCTGCGCCGTGATCTTGGGCTGCGACGGCTGGTTTCCCATGGAGTTGAGGTTAGTGCGCACGTGACGATAAGATAGGGCGGGTGTGGATGGCGGCACCACTTTTCTGCCGCGGGGGAAAAATGGGAAGCGGCACGCGGCCAGAGGACGAAACCTGGGTTTTCTGGCTGGCGCCCGCCCCGATATTCCGCGGTGGTTTTGCTGGCACCGGGGTGTCGAACGTTTGGAGCATCCGGCTCCAGCGTGGGAACGCAACGGCGTTTGCAGGCCGATCGACGCGAAATTCCAGAACGTCAGTTTACGAATGCGACGACACGCAGAGCGCCAAATCGCCCAAACTTCCAAATCGCCCAAACCGCCAAATCGCCGTATTCAGTGTCAGCAGTACCAAGCCTCCAAAGCCTCCAAAACCAGCGCCCCGACCACACCGCCGCGCCATTATGTGGCCCGCCACAATCGCACGAATGCGTGCGTTGCGTGCCTCGCTTGCCTGTTCCATGTGGCGTAGCAAAATGTGACGTCACATTTGGCTGGGCAGTTGGCGAGTCAATTCCACACCCGCAAACGCCAAACAGCGGGGCAAAAACCAGCCCGGAAAAAAACAGACACGCCAGATACGACGCCGCGTCGCAGGACCCCGCCGCCGCGGCCCGGCCCGCCTTCCGTCGTGGTCCGCCTTCTGACGTGCGCACGTGACCGGCCCGCGCATTTGGAAATCAATATCGTTTCCTGTTCGAGGTGTTTTGTCAACATCCGAATCCTCTTCTTCCCGTCGTGCCAGCCTCGCTTTTCTGCACGGATTTGGCAAGTTAATAGTGATCCTGCAACTAGCTCTGCTCGTGTCCACCCACCGTTTGCTTGCTGAGCTCATTGCCCGACACGTCGACTCTGGATCTTACAATTCGCTCGGCCGCAAAACAGTGCCTACTGGTGTGAATCCGACTCGAGACCCTCGACTTGCGCATCCAAGCACTTTCCCGTTCCCGCCTCTGCTGCTCGAACATTTCCCGCATAGCATCTGGGCACCTGAACACTGCCCCTCCCCATACAAGCGCACGGCTGAGGCAGCTCAACGGCTCCCGTCGGCGCAAAAGCGGAATTTCGAACGTCCTGCGACTATCGCCGCTCCAAAACACCAGCATCCTCCGCACCCTCGGGCGCCCACATCGTCTCCCCCACCGGCACCGGGCCTCGCATCCCCCACCGCCCAAATTTCCCCGACAAGGAGGGCCAATATTCCGCGCCAGACCCGCACAGCCACGCCGCAATGACGTCGCTCGAGAGCCCGCGGCGCACGCCGTTCCACGACTCGACGTCGCAGTTCGCTGCCGCCAACCTCCGTGCACCACGAAAACGGCACCTAGAGCTGCCGGGGCTGCCCAGGCGGCGGCCCGCTGACAAGAAGCCCGACACAACACACGACGGCGGCAGCCCGAAGCGAACGCA